>CM026413.1:12077496-12173918 GCA_014858505.1 Corymbia citriodora subsp. variegata
TTTCAGCGAGCCTTAGCAATCCAATCAGTGGTTTGATTTGCCTTTTAGGGGCAGTAAACAAGCTCCACCTTGGGCTAACAAAGCCCAACTCTCTTCAATGATGTCCCTAATAGCCCAAGGGCTTACTTCTCGGCCATCAAGCAATCCAATCAGTGGTTTGATTTGCCTTTTAGGGGCAGTAAACAAGTCGCTAGATATTATGCCGGGCAAATCTTTCTTCACGTGCTGTTTAGCAAATCTTTCTTCGCTTGCACCATGCATTGAGCGGTAGGGGCCGGACTGACCAGTGGCCCCCCATCATGAACTGTAGCTCCTTCAGCAACTGCTTTAATCGAAGCCAAAATTATAACAAAGTCAAGAAAGTCACAACTGTCCAACACTTTATCTAACATTGGAAAGAAAGAAAATGACATGGCATGATTCTTAAAATTGTGCAATTTCGCAAAAAATAAAGATCGATATTTGAGTTTAACCTATTTACTCTAAATTGACTTATATACTGTAGACCAAATTATATTTTGTAGAGATTTTTAGACATGTATTTATGTATTACAAGGTAATATTTTGCACAAAATAGAACCTAGCAAGCTTATCACACACTCATTGTAAGAACCGTTGATTGCATGAGACTTAATCTTGACACCAACGCACTTGTGTGGCAGAAGGCATGATGTGACACGGTGGATCTAATACTAATCCATAAAAGATGGTAAGGTGGAAGTATTTTGGTGAATCTTTGAGGGCTCTTGAAATTAAGAGAGCAATGACTTTTTCAATAGGGCATGAACGGTATCGAGCTCTTTTGTGGACTGAGCACAATCTTTCACCTAATTATTAACCGATGGCCCAAAAATTGAAACTAGCCCTGTTCAAAATTGATTCCAAGAAAATAGAGGCAAACAAGATAGGTTCTAAAGTCCAAAAATTGGGAATCAATTATAATATGGTAAGTCTAAGATTCCAGCTCTGCAACCTACCCATTTTGGAATTGATCACCTCTAGTTACAAGCAAGGCATGAATGCTTTTCAATTACCTAATAAAGATTTGAGGGGTTAATAGTAAAGAAGGGGCACTTATACTTCTTCTTTTCCTTTGTGTAGTTTGCTTTCACTTTATTCGCTCTTTACTTTACATGGAGAAGCAACAAAGAGGAAAAAAGGGAATTGATAGGGAGCCATACCAAAATCATCATTTCTATTGGATCAAGCAAAGAATAATGCGGTTTTGGAAACACATATGCGTCCGTTCACTCATTTTAAGCATGTTTCCTAATTTAGAAATTAATATCCTACGTGCATTAGGAATTAGATAGCAATTTAAGAAAGCTATTTATTGCATGTTTAAGATTTAATATATATTATTTCCTAATTTGTAAAGTCGTCATGTATGTTTATGCAATTTCTTATTTTGACTCATAAAGAAAATCTTAAAAAATATTGCATTCATATCTCTTATAGACTACATTTAATTGTAGATTAAATTTATTAATTATATAATATTCATGTTGCATGTTGCACGTTGCACGTCACCTAGAGAGTTACATGTCTTAATGTCAATGTTTTAACTATCAAATTGTGTAGATAGGGTGAATTACTAATGACATTTCAAGCATTATTCATGTTCCATATCATAAAAAGAAATCATGTTTAAGTCATGCATACATTATTGGTCTTGAGTTAACATTTTGCAAAACACTTGATATGTTGGATATAATGAAGCTTTTCTATTGCTTAGAGCATCAAGGTTTTCATGTTTCCTTAGGTAATTTATTTATCACTTTGATTATTGAGTGTGAAATTTCGGTTTGCATACTTGCATAATCATCCATCACATGTTAGTGGTTTAGAATAAAAATTAATCAAGGCTACTTGCAAAATATTTTGAATAAAGAAAAAAAGTATTAAAAGGGCATTAGATTTATCTAGTATAATCAAGTCCCCATATCAATGAAATATGCGATTCACAAAGTAAAATATTCTCCCACATTTTTCTTAGATTTTTAATTGACCAATAATAAATTAGTGGTGATTCAAAAATAAATTGATTTGAATGTTTAATTAAATTAAAAATCCCAAAGTTGCCAGCGGTATAGGTTTGGGAAAATCCATGCTAAGTCTTTGGTTAGTGAGTCAATTGCTTTTCTTGGGTTGTGGGGAGGGGGGGGGGATAATAGGAAGGGAAAAGGAAAAAAAAAAGGAGGGGAAGGATCAACAAAAAAATAGAAAAGGGAAAATAAATTTGGACAGCCAATAGCATTGTAGTAAAGTATTAACCTATTTAGAAGATAATTATAAATTGTGACTTTATCTCATAACTTTGAAGGATTGATCGATTAAATGATAATTCATAAACGTTTTTCGAACATAAAAGAAGAATTGCTTCCGCTTTTGCGCACTCCCCAAATTGGGCGTGGACTATATTTGTCTTCTTCTTTTTCTTTTGTGTGCAACGGCAGACAATAGGTTGAACCTTGAATATATGAATTGATGGTCCGACAAGTGATTAAATAAGACTCTGCTGAATACAAGAATGATTTGAGCAGATTTGGATTATTTGCCTCGTGCCAACGTCATCATAAGAAACAAAGGAACACTTTTAATGAAGCTAGAGCCTAACACATTGAGGACATGATCACGCGAACATTATATTATATGATATCTTTGCCTATGACCTTTTTGTTGTCTTTTGTTAGCTATCAACAATAAAACCTTCATGTTGCCAGTCATCAAGATTGAAGATGCTCTATTCAAGTATGCAAAGTACTTTTTGTCTTCAAGAATTCTCTAGGAATCCTCCTTTTTTTCCGACAAAGAACAAAATAAAGACATGATAGTACAATCATTTTCCGTGTGATAGCAAAGTGAAAATACAAAATGGAGTTAACATATAGCAAGAAAAACACCAAAAAAAAAAAAAAAAGAAAAGAAGAAGAAGAAGAAAGTAGAAGAAGGTTGTCGGGTAAATGACACGAAGAATTTCCATTTGTAGGTGTATGTTACTTTATATACAGTATATAGAAAAATATTTGTTTAAAAAGATCATCACATAAACTACTTTTTATTTGCTGTACGTGCTTACAATATGTTTTCACAAGAATTGGCAACTCAAATTCATGTGGTCTGATATGATTTCATAAACTTGTTAAGTCGTGTAATTGGAAAACACCTATATTTTTATTGACTACGCTATAGAACTCACATATAATAAATTTGCGTCAATTTGTGTGTATAGAAATATTAATTTGTGTTAGAAATTGCTAGCCCTCTAGCACCAGTGATCAAAAATAGGTTTAAGGTAACACATGTCTCAAGGTAGTTTTAATCCTCGTTTTTTGCATTACTTAGTAGTGATAGGATTGAGATAATTTTAATCCTTATAGTAGTCATCACAATTTCAACATTACTTTTTGATGCTCAATAATCTTTGTCGGCATTAGAACTTTGCTTTTTCTTAATCAACCACCGGCACTTTGCTTTTTGGTCTTCCGAGGAGTCATCACAATTTCGACTTCTAGAAAACAAAGAGAGACATTATTCTCGTTTATATGCATGCTTATTTAGCTGGTAACATATTGTTGACAATTTTTTTTTAAAACTAACAATACTTGTTGCACATGAGACAAGGTATTGAAATATTATTCAAAATCGCTTGACAATGAAGATCCCATTCTACCTATCAATTTAAGCTTTTAAAAAAATTAATAGTAGTCTCACAAAATCTTACATGGTATTGGAGTAGGAGATTTTGGCATAACAATGAGTGTTGGAATATTTAAATATCAAACACGCTATCCCTTTTGCATATGTGCATCCAACCCCGTATGTCAAATTTTGGCTTACGCGTGAGAGGGTGTAAAAATACTGTCCCATATCAACTTAAACTTTTAGGTTGGACATTCTAATATATACTTCCAAGATTAGTAATTGTACTAACTTTTATTCAAAATTACCAACCTTAAATTAAGTGACTTGCCCATTTTTCTCCCATTAAGTCAACAACTAATTTTAACTTAATGTTTGAGTCACTTGTTTATTTTTCTTTTATTGTTTTGAAATTACCAATTGTTGTAATAATTTACCAATATTTATATGCACAGCTTACCGATAGATAATGTTACTAAGTATTATATGAAATTACTAACTCTTATTTGAGTCCACTTTCCGACATTTATTGATAGCCACAAAATTACTAGTTGTTCCAATAGTTCACAACATGTATTTTCGAACTTATCATTGGGTTATATTTACCAATTCTTATACAAAATTACAGATGTATTTCAAAATTATTAGTTCTCTTAATAACTTACTAACATTTATACGTGGAGCTTAATTTGTAATCTCTTATAGGAAACTAGATATTTAAGTTTAAACATCTAACCCCTTCTCAAAATAAAGTAGTAGCTATGTAACTAAATTTGCTTTACAGTTTTGCAATACGTAGTTATAGTTCGCGAGAGCATTCCTGGAACTTTTGAGTTAATGGCTTCGAGATTAAAAGCAAGTGAAGCCATCTGATTTATGATTATGCAAAGCTCAACTACCAGCTACACTAAAGAGGAGTAAGTGATGAAGAACCGCCGATGATTCAAAGTTATTAATAAATTGTCAGATTTTTTTTTGTCCGGATGCACCCATGATTTAAAGAGCTTTACTTTTGAGCTAATTCGATGTTAATGAGAAATTAAAATATTCATTCGATAATCCATTATAGAAACACGTAGAGAACTTGTCTGCATATATTGAATTGAATCAAGAACCAATACCGGGCCTTGAGCTCAAGGAGATAATCGCATGCTTAGGTTTTCATAGAATATTCAAGTATTAAATCATGCTTACATCTATTAATTTATATTTTTAGAATAGTTGGTAGTAGTTTTATCAAATTTCATATGGAATTAGAGTAGGTGGTTTTGAGTTTAAATCTTTCCAGCCCTCATTTATCTACCCAACTAAATTTGTCCACATTTAGTATTAGACAAAAAGACAAGATTAAGCGTGAGGGAGTGATGGAACTTTTATAATAGTTGATAATGATCTCACTAAATCTCACAGATTTATAAGTAAACTCATTCAAATAAAGGAGGAAGTAAGTTTGGTGCTATTAACTCATCAAATATATGATTAAATTCTGCAAATTATCTTCTTCAATTTGAGATTAGCAATAATAAGTAAGTTGTGAATGATTTTCTATTTACCTTGGAAAGATTCAATGGCTTGATGGGAAGGGAGTGACCCTATCTATTTTGCTTTCAACTTTATTCGCTTTTTATCTACATGAAAAAATAAATAAGAGGAATGCAAAATCACAAGTTTAGAAGCATCACGTAAAGAACAATGCAGCTTTAGAAATGATTATACATCATTTTCACTTAGTTTACAAGCATTGCACGTATTCCAGCAAATCATAAATTTAGCCCCATATTTTAACAATGCAAGATTGCATAACCAGCATATGTCAAACTCATCCTATGCTCATGTCAAGAAGACTTTGCGGTCACACTTTGCCATGTGATGAGGCACGAAAATCATATTCGCTATTGTTAAGTCTCGAAAATCACATCACTCTAATTAAGTCTTAGAAAACACTTTTGCCGCAATCAAGTTTGGAAATAGAATCAGTCCATACACATGTACATGTCATGTCTCAATATGTAGGTTGATTATGAGCATCAAATTGAAACCACAATATAACATGCCACCATATGTATCATCCACACAAATAACATATCATCCAAAATATTTCCCAGATAAAATTCATCTAAGCCATCGGAGTTTTAAATGTTTGATCCGAATTTTGGAAAAAAATGTATACCGTACTGTTTACAGTTCGGCTTCAACATAAGGGCCATGAGATGGTAGAGTTTTTCCTTGGTAAATCGCACCATGCAATTCTTGCAAAACCCATCAAAAAGCGAAAGAGCGAAAGTGGGAAGCAAGAGAGGCGTGTGAAATCACGAGTCTGGAGATTTCCAGAGAATCCGACCTGTCAAAGATATGTTGGGCCCCATTCACCTGCTGTCATTGGGCCCACCTGTAAGCTTGTTGACTCAGCTAATTAAATATTCGTTGACCATGGCACTATATGTATGATTTTGCAAAGTCCGCTACATCCATCGATCCTCACCGAGCAAAGCCCCTCTTCTGCTCCTACATTTCCCTAGTTAGTAACACGATGGCCAGGGGTCTCCTCGGAAAAGAAGGAAAAGAGGCTAGGGAGTCTCGGCTTCATCAAGCAATAGAACATGATGATGTTGATGAGCTACATAACCTAATTGAGGAGGAGCCACAGCTCTTAGATCGTGTATCTAAGCACCCCTTCCCACATACTCCTCTGCATCATGCCGCGGCCAAAGGAAAAACCCTAGTAGCTATGGAGATAGCCATCTTGAAGCCATTGTTTGCTCGGAAGCTGAATTCGAAGGGTGATAGCCCCATGCACTTGGCTTTGCAATCCGGGCATTATCAAACTGTGAGGGCACTGATGACCCGTGATCCGAAGTTAATTCGAGTCCCAGGACGATGTGGGATCACCCCTTTGCATTACATTGCTACTAAAGAGGAAGACGATGAGGTGGAGCTCCTGGCCGAATTCCTTTGCACTTGCAAATCATCCATAGAAGACTTGACGAGCAAATGCGAGACTGCTGTTCATGTTGCCGTCAAGAACCACAATGTTGAAGCATTGAAGGTTTTGGTTGGATGGCTTAGGCGAGTGAACCTGACAGAAATCTTGAACTGGAAAGACCAAGATGGTAACACAGTCTTACATATTGCTGTGTTTGAAAAACAACCTGAGGTATAGTTCTTTGATTTCTTGGTTATTCTTACTTTTGTTATTTGATCATTGAATTTGACATAATCTAATCTAGGAACCAACGTTATGATAATGAAATACCAGGATCGATCAAAAGTGCATGAATTTATAAACATTTAGAAAGAGGAGCTTTGAAATCCATTTAACGGTTAAAACTTGTGAATAAGTGTTTATTTGACGATTGACATTTTGATGTTGCTGTAGTAAGTGTCAAAAAATGATTTACAAGTGATATGATATATATTAGAGGTGAACAGTGGGACAATTAGATCTTATTGAAGCCTCTACAAGAAAAAAGCCGACACATCCTTTACAAATTTCCCTTTTGGCTATATTATAAAATAAATCTATTAGAGGCCACCCTCCCAGAGCCCCGTCTCCCTCCAAATCCGGTCCAGCTTTATCCCTTCCCCCTCCCCCAAATCAATGCCCTTCTTGGCGACAAGTTCAGCATCCACCAATTCCGTCGGACTGCCCGGCTGGTTCCATGGCCAGGCGATTTAATTTCTGATAGAATTGGATTGGATCGGATCGAAAATTCACCGTTCATAATTATACAATAAATTATAATAAAAGTAAACGAAGTAAAAAAACTAAAACAGTACACATAATGCAGTTCAGACGGTATAGAATGCCAATTAAACATTATATGATATACTGTTGCACTTTGATATCATAGGAGTGCGGTTTGTAATCAGTGAAATGTTCTGAAGGGACACATAGAATAGGAGTAATAGGAAAATAAAAAAATAATTCGATAAGGATAAAAGGGATCCGCACCCAAAAAAAAGAGGATATCCAAATTTTCATACTGTGCTCATAAATTCTTTTTCAACTACTCAAATGTTATAATTTTCATATAACACTTACTCGAGTGAAATATATTTTTTTTTTCAATCACTTGAGTATCACCAAAATTTTCAATTGATCATTTAAGTACTATAATTTTTTTAAAAAGTTCGTTCTAAATGCCAGGTTATGTCAAATTTCCAACACTTCTATAAACCTTTTTGAATTATGATACTTAAGTAATCAATTGAAAATTATGACATTGAAGTGAACATTTTTTAGAAGTCGTGGCACTCAAGTAATTGAAAAAAAAAATTATGGCATTCAAATTAGCTTCATGCGAAAGTGAACTTATGGTGTCCTTATCGTCACAAACTTATATGACATGAGCTGACTTTGTGCACAATAGTAAAGTTAGATACAAAGCAATAATTGAAATTCAAAGGATATATACTTCATTTTTGTGCCCTTATCATTTCTTCCAGATCATCAAGATGGTGATCTGGCATGTCAAAGTATATGCGAAGAACCTCCAGAATGAGACGGCTGTGCAATTGTTCCAAGAGAATCCTAGTGGCGATCGAAATCTTGCAGGGAGATTCCGCCGTAAAGAAAATTTGGAAAGACTTTGTACTTTCTCAGTCGATATGGCAGTACCTCGTACTCTCAAACAGTTTTTAAGCAGGGAACTGATTTTATTTGAGTGGTTGACAATTTGGTTCGGCCTCCGAGATGAATCCGTTCGTGAGATGATCCTTTTACTATCTACCTTAGTAGCGACTACCACTTACCAAGCCGGGGTCAGTCCTCCGGGAGGATACTGGGGGGATGACTCTTCAAATCTCCCAGCCCATTCCACCGTCGTTACTACCAATTCCAGTGGCATTGCTGTCGAAAAACCACATAAAGCCGGAAACGTTATCCTGAGCGGCTCGAATCTGTACCAGTTCACGGCCCTCAACAGTCTGATTTTCTTTGCCTCCGTCGTCACGACCTGTATCACCACTATTCCCCTATTGCCCCGCACTCTCCCGGTTTACATACTAATGTTGACTCTCTTTCTCACCTTCTTTGCTACAGCTACAATAGAATTCCCGAAATCCGCTGATGCCGCAGGAATGTCAATGGCGGTAATTTATGGGATCTTGCTGGGTTTCGCGTGGTGGATCCCCTTACATTCGTGGTTCCTCTACAAGATTTATCACTACAGAATAGATAGCACAAAGAGACGAGTCGGCGACTTCCCAGAATTGAAGAATGGGAAGTAGTTCGCAAAGTATTATTTACTTTTTAAGCATTCTTCTCGCGTGTGCAATATAATCTATGTTTTCTAGTATTTGAGGCTTGCAAGGACTGGACTACTTTTATGAGTTGCATGGGATGTACTCATCTATTAATTACTTAATCTTTATGACCTTTTTTAATTATGCTTAAGATTCGAGATTTTGAATAGCTTTTTCATAAATCAACTTCATAAATGATGCACTGGAAGCAAAAAGTACTGAGTTGCAACTAGCTAGTACCAAACGCTCGAGGTGTACATGCACGAAACACACATTGCAAAAATTTCTCATTTTTTTTTTAAATTTCTGAAAAAGAGGTAAATGAGTGACGTGATAAAAGAAAGCGACAGATAAACACAGGAAATGACTTTTTCTAGGAATTACAATCTGATAAAGTAACCAAAAAAAAGGAAATATCAAGAATACAACAAAAGACTAGCTTAACCTTAAAATTCAACGATCCCATGGTATCTTCCAATAAAAAATAAAATATATCAAAGTTAAAAAATATAGAAACAATAAATTCACATATTACAGACCAAGTGAATATCCTAAACCAACTTAAGTAAAGAAGGAAATATCAGATTCACTATCCTAAATCATCAAATAAAAGGCGTAAATCCAAATTTAAGGCATCCCTTATAATTTTTCCTCTATTAAAGAAAAAGCTTGACCTCGAGTTTTTGCAATGTCGATTTGTCTAGTAAAGCATACGTACTAAAATCCTCTTGGAATCTAGACCCATATCTACAGAATCAATCAAAATTGCTTGGTTTAAGAAAAGATCCCAACCAAACTGCAATATAGATCCATAAAAATTGATTTTTTCAATTGCCTGTCATAATGAAATCAATTATTGTTCTTTTGTTCATCTTTCCATCTTTTGCCGCTTCGAATTTCTCCACCCAAATCTCATATGTATCTGAATTCAGATGAACATGGAAGGGGCTTTTCTCTAAAATTATCTCTCCATCGTTGTGGAAGACATGCTCACCTTGAGATTCTTCCTCAAGCTCAAAATCCTCAAAATCCTCCTCCTTGAAAAGGGAATTCAAAAACATCTACTTCTTGCTTCTAAGCTCAACAACAACCTTATCAACGGCAATTATAGAAGAAGCGTCCATCGTTTTTTGGTTGTTGGTATTGAGAATAACATGAAGCTGGCTTGTTCAGCTCGATCATCAATCCACGAAAATCGCCACCTTAACAGATTACACATTTTATGCCACGTTCTAATCAAGACTTCACCTGCTCTTTTCCGCTCAACCTGCACTTGATCCCACAAAAATAAAAAGCACCGAGACGCAAGGGCCGGACCAATGGGTCCTCTCTTGAACTGTAGCTGCTTCTGCAACAGCTTTCATCAAAGCCAGAACGTTAACAAAGACGGAGAAAGTCAGAATTATTGAACATTTTATCTAACATTGGAAAGAAAGAAACTAACATGGCATGATTCTTAAAATTGTGCAATTTCGCGATAAATAATGATTCATATTTGAGTTCAACCTATTTACTCTAAATAGACTTATATAATGTAGATCAAATTAAAGTTGTAGAGATTTTTAGACATGTATTTGTGTATTACAAGGCAGCATTTTGCACGGAATAGAACTTAGTAGGCTTATGACACATCCATCGTAAGCACCGTTGATTGCATTAGACAATGAGATGCATATCTTGCCACCAACTCGCTTGTGTGGTGAAAGAAGTCATGCGACATGGTGGATCTAATACTAATCCATAAAAGATGGTAAGTTGAATGCATTTTGGTGAATCTTTGAGGGCTCTCGAAATTATGAGGGCATTGACCTTTTCAATCAGACATGGAGGAAATTGAGCTCTCTCATGGATAGAGCACAATCTTTCACCTAACCATTAATCGATGTCGAATTTGTTGTTCACCTATGACTGTTTTTGGTCCAGATGCACCCATGATTTAAAGAGCTTTATTTTTTTAGCTAATTTGATGTTAAATTCGAAACTTGAAATTTTTTTGTTTGATAAACTGTTATAGAAATGAGTAGAGAACTTGCCTCAATATATTGAATTGAATCAAGATCTTATGCAAGGTCTCGAGCTTGAGGAGATAATCATGTGCTTAGGTTTTGATGGAATATTTAAATATTGAACCACGCATTTATCTTATAATTTAAGCTTTTACAATAATTGACAGTGATTTCACCAAATTTTACATAGAATTAAAATATGAGGTTATGAGTTCAAATCTTTCCATGCTTTATTTGCCTTCATGATTAAAGGCAAAAATGCTAGACTATGCACGAGAGAGTGATATGATATTAAATATTGAAATATCCCTTATCTAATAGTTTAAAATTTTACAATAGTTACAATAATCTCTTCAAATCTCATAGATTATACCAGTGGCCTCATCAAATTTTATATGGAATTAAAATAAGAGGTCTTGAGTTCAAATGTTTTAAGGTCTCATTTGCCTTTCTAGTCAACATTATTGAGACGTGACATTGGACGAAATGTTTCCAAATAAATAACATTCCATGCACAAATTTCTAGATAAAATTCATTCGAGGCATCAGAGTATTAAATATTCAATCCAGATTTTAGAAAAACATGTATACCATACAGTACTTTACAGTTCGAGTTCAACATACGGGCCACGACATAATAGAGTTTTTCCTTCTCGATAAATCGTGCCACGCAATTATTGCAAAACATCACAAGAAGCGAAAGAGCAAAAAGTGGGAAAGCTTGAGAGCCGCGTAAATTTACAGGTCTGATGATTTTCTGATAATTTTCCAAAAAGTGGGCATGCATTCAGCAATCTCGTCTTTGTATGAACTATCGATTTGATTCCCGGGTCTTTTCAATTTCGATGATTTCGTAGATGAACATAAGCGAGACACAGAGCCCAAATACGACATAACATCGTATGTTTACGTGGTGTGAAAGATATGGATCGGTTAAGCCAGTTAGATTGGTGCGGTGGAAATAAAAGTTTTGATACCGCAATTCGCACGAGTTGGTAATAAAATCTCAATACATTTAGACAATAATATTAAGCCCTAATTGACGATGCTTAACACGAGCTAATAGATCGACATTGCAATGTTGAGAAATCTTACAAGCACAAAAATTGAAAAAAATTAATTTAAAGTGATGCAATGATTTTATATCGATTTCTGAAAAAAATCGAAATAATATTCCATTGCAAGTTGCATAGCATCGCCTTTTTTTTTTTGTATGTTCATAGCACATTTGAGGATAATTTGTTCACTCGATAAACATACAATTATTTCGGTTAGACATGTTTGTTTTACGAAAAATGAATGATTTCAAACATATTTTCTAAAAAATAATTGCTCATATAGTTTAGAAAAATTAATCAATGAAAATGTTTTCATCATCAATAATAATTATGCTTAACTATGTTCGTGGACGAGGAAAATATTTCCATTTATTTACTTTTGTAAGCGAAACAAGTGATTAGTTTTTCCAAATCATTTATTTTCTATGAAATAAATGCATTCAAAATTCTTTGGGTTCCAATTTATATGTGTTTTAACTTAGAATAATTTATCACGTGACTTTATAAATTATATTTTTTAATTTTATAAATTAAAATTTGAGTTTTTATAACCTTTTTCGACGCCTCAGGCTCGCAAGCACCGCTGAAAATGACCTCTGAATTGGGAAACACTTTTTTTAAATGGCATTTCATTTTGTATCATCACCTCGAAATTACTCAGCATCGCTCGTCCAAAAATGGCATTTCATTTTGTGTCTAAGGGCTGGAGAGAAACCTATTTTGTTATATCGGGTTTGAATTGTTTAAGTGTGTTTCCGCTTTGAGTTTGAATTTTTGAACTAACTCGGTCTATTTTTCGCGGTTCACCGTCGCACATGAGGGTTCAGGACAGCATGGATACAATTGCCGTGGTTGAATGAACAAGAGAAGACTCAGTATGGAGTTGTTTGCTTGTCTGCTTTTGTATGAACCAACTTTCCATGGTTGTGATGCCTAATCAGTCTGTTCAGATAGCAATTATTGTTAGAGATTTCTTTTGTTTGATGGATAGCTGGCTTATCGACATTGCTCATCATCACCCACATCAACAGTCATAAGACGCGATTTATTAGTGATAATTGAATTGATGGAGCTGAGTACTCGTTGCATGAATTTTGCTTGCCTTTTCTTTTTCTTTTCTTGGGTTGCACAACAATGGTGTTGGGTAGTTCTTGTTGAGATCGTTATCCCTCATTCACATAAAAATATTGGTTGTCTAGACAAAATTTTCTTATATTATTGTCCCCACCCCTGAAACACCTTGCTTTTGTTTTGGCGTCTTTGATGTTAAGTTTAATGCGCCGCAGAGGATGGCAAGTCATGCCCAGCTTCGAATTCATGGAAAATACTTAGTTATAATGCTTGGTTCTGGGAGGATCTGGAAATGCACAAGAGGATGAAAGCAATCGGCGAGCTTGTTCAGATGCACTCTCCACATGTCATTTGTTTCCAGGTCCCCATTTGTGAATGTATATGCCATTTATACTTTTGCCACTTCTTGTTTGTTCCTTTTATCGGAAGAATGACTGCTTCAACGTGCAGGATGTTACTCCAAACGTTTATGACATTTTTTGGCTGTCAATTTGGTGGAAGTTATATCATTGCTCTGTTTCGGGTGATGCAGCGAGTCTAACCCTATTTCTAGAAGCTGGTGAGAGCAAGATATCCTGTTTAGCCTTAGACCCTATCCTGCTTCAATTAGCTTGTTTTGTAACGTGTCATAGGTCATAGTGTAGTTGTTTGACACGACCTCTACGAGCTCTTGATACAGATTACAGCTAAACGTGGCACTTCATTCTCATCTGCCAGGACGAAAACACTACATTTTGGGAACTCTGTGATGGGGAGAGAACTTTGTATGTTCCAGGTTGAAGTTGAAAGGAAGAAGCCGCTAACCATTGCTGCGAGTCGAGAGTCCCTGCCCAGCTCCTCCAATATGGGATCAAATGCGCAGTAAGGAACGATTGGATCAGGCAAAAGAAGCCATGGATCATCTCGGCAAGCATCCAAATGTGATTTTACGTGGTGATATGAACTAGGATGACGAATCGGATGGCCGTCCTCCATTATGTGATGAATGGGTTGATGCCTGGGAGGAGTTTTAAGACCCGGTGAAAAGGGATGGACGTACGATACAAAGTCCAACTCTACGTTGTCTGCTAACTGCACATTGCAGAAGCGTCTAGATTGGTTTCTCTGTAATCTGCACGATTTCAAGATAACAAGTATCGACATGATTGGGAGGGAGGCAATTGCCAGTCTGACTTACTGCAAGGAGAAAAAGGTCAGGAAAGAGTTAACTAATTTGGTGCTTCCAGTTCTGCCAAGCGATCGTTTCGGTTTGCTTCTAACCATTGGCAGCAAGTAATGTCACAGGTGCTGAAGTTGTTGAATTGATGCTCATGTCGAAAAGCATCATTATGTGTTTCTCATGCATCTATCTGTCAATGAAATCCCGTAAACAAAATATAACTGAAAATCCTACAGAGAACCATGATTCTCATTTTGCAAAAGCCATGGTGGACCATTTTGAAGGATTGTTGAATATTTTGCTGTGGAGCACTAGTTGATCTAAGGAAACTGTAACTACTTATGCTAAAGTGGTAACGATGTTGATCTCATATCTCTGTGTTCTTTTCCCCGAGATGTGACTATTGATCATTTTGGATGGTATTTGCCGAACAAACCTAGCAGTCTTGTAATTTCTACTTTCTGCTCTTTTCAGAGAAATCCATCTGCATATTCTTGTTGGATGGTGAGCAAGATCATTTTAACCATGTACTTGCTTCAAGAAAAATCTCCCTAAAAAAAGGACCAACAGCTTGTGTTTTAGTTGAATCACAAGAGAAATTGAGGGTTGATAGATGAGCAACAACCAAGTCTTGTACAGTACTCTGGAAATGTGGAGCAGCCAAATGTGCTTCTGAAAATGAACTAAGGAAAGAGAAAATGTGGAATGAATTATTTGCTAATGGCAGGAATCAACTTTTATCAGAGAATTTTATGGTTTTCTTGGCCTAGCAAAATACTCCATCTCCTCTCCGCAATAGGTCGTCATGGTGATTTAGATTTCACTCAGCAGCAAGGTCCATAGCTGCATGAACTCACTCTAATCAGTGGCAGGCTCTTCAAGGCATATATATAGTCATAGCAGATTAAGCAAAGCGCATTGCCTCCTCTGGTTTGCGTGAGATACGTGGAATTGTCTCCCCTTAACAACGATGACGAAGAAATATTAAAGTTGAAAAGCCGGTATAATCCATGGATACCATGTCTTCATACTGTGTTGTCTGTTCCCAAATTCATTGCTTGGAACACCAAACGTTCTTGATCCATGGAGTTTATATAAACCGGAAACATGGTTATTGAAATAGTCTGTTATATTCAAGCCGGTATGAATTCTCTGCAACCCAACCAATTATACCATATAGTTTCTATGTGATTACCTTAAGATTGGAGCGAGTAGCCGATGCAATGGCCAGCCTGAGCCAGTGGGTTCCCCCTGTCGCTGAGTTCAGATTGAACTTGATAGTCCATTTTGTTGGAAGATACCTATCTGGTCCTCTCCTGCACAATATTGATTTATAGCAGGCAAGCCGCGTTTAGTAGATAGTGGTAAAAAAAATGCATGTGGTGAAGGCTAAATTTTGGTGCATGTCAGGATACTGTCCCTCAAGTCGTCCTGTCCGAAGCAACTTTTAAGAAGCCAATACCTGGGAGAAGTTTGAACACGAAACCAATGCGAGGAAGCGAACTGGAGCATCATAAATGAGGTCATCACGCCAAGCGATGAAACTGGTGAGGTATTCAATTAGTCCGACCCTCCGGTAGCAAGTGAAAATCTCTCTTGACAAGCACGTTCAGAGTGACCTAAAGACTCTTCTAAGACTCCTAGCTTCCTAAAGAAATGGAAATGCACAGAATCTACGTCCAGATCAGTTGCTTCATTTTATTAGGATTACTTTCAGATTCTCTATCCAATTCCTCTAGTTCCCCCAGCTCAGGCTGCTCCTTCAAATTCACCTTCGTTGCTTCTACTCCTTCCTTCACACGTTCAATGATTGACAGCATAGGACATGGTGGAAATGTCCACTCAGCTCTCTTAAGGCCGAGAGCATAAGGATGACAAGGATGCCAGAGTCGAGGGTTGCCCACCATCTCAAAAGGAAGAAAAAAAGGGCGGATTGTTGAAGAGGGAATTGGACTCACTGTGTAACGCCAAACTCGTTCACCCGAGTTCTTGCCAAAACTTGGTCATCACCTATTTCCCTGGCCATCAATTCAATCGTTTATAGCTCTTATTACAAATTGGAGACATGAACTTTACAGATGTGATGGCCCGGGTGACGGTGCGCAAGGAGGAGGGATGGCGGTGTGTCCGCGCCTCGGTCCTCGGATGTGCACAAGAAAGGGGTCACATGTCTCTTGTCCCACATCGCTTAGGGGGGAATCTTGGGCTAGTATATGAGGCTGGGATCCCTCTCCTCTGAGTATCGTGTTTTAAAGCTGTGCGGGTTTCGGCCTAAAGCGGACATTATTATTCAGTAAGCTCCAGGTCCTTACAACAGAATCCTACAAAAATCATGCGCGACTCTTGACAAAAATTAAGCAAAGTTCCTTTTTCTGAGAAATGAACGGGGCTAGAATTATAATTGGAGGGGCGAAATGTTCAACGTACTTCATTTAAAGGTTTGAATAATAGTTATTATCGTCTCGTTGCATATGAGAAAGATAATTGATAATAAATGAATTTGCAAAGGACGGGCTTGGGCTTTTAAATGTATCGTCGGTGTTGAATTTCCCACTTGTATATGATGGGACTTTGGTGATAGGCTTGTTTAGAGAGCAGTAAGTTTTTTCTTGGTGCATTGAGCCCACCATTCCAAAAGCAGGACATGTGCCGACATAACATGATTTCAGAGAATCCTCCTTTATATCAAAATACGATATGCATTTTCATGTTGATTTCTTTTGAGTCCTGCTCAACCCAGCTTTCAAGTTGTTCCTGGGTGAAAGTGCCCTCTCCCTTGTGCGACACTAGGAATATAAGATGGGCTTCAGTAGCAATCAACCAGTAATGAGGGTAAATGCTTCTCTGATCCTGAGCTTACATGCCCTGAATCCATCAGAGTCATCAATCATGTGTTTCCCAAATGTGAATCAATAGTCGAGATCTGTTTTGATCCAAGTATCCGGGTTTACTGGAATTTTTTCAAGATAGGTTTCGTTCATTTCCATTCAATAACTTGCTTTACCGAAATTTTCCTAAGAATGGTCATTTGTTATTACTTGAAATAATTAATGAATACTCATTCATTTTTTTCAAAACAAATGATATAAGTGATAGTTTTTAGGAAAACACTTTATAGATTATTGATTTTTCATAAAATAATTTTACTCAGAAATTATTCTAGAAAATAAAAATAAGAAAAAAGCTATTTCACGAAAGAAATTATTCCTAGGAGTAGAAATGTTACCAAACGCATTCTAAGTGTTATATGAAACTACTAACTCTTATTTGAGTCCACTTACCAAAGTTTACTAATGGCCACAAAATTACTAGTTGTTCCAATAGTTCACAACATGTACTTTTGAACTTATCATTGGGTTATATTTTCCAATTCTTATACAAAATTACTTATGTATTTCAAAATACTAGTTCTTTAATAACTTACTAACATTTATATGTGGAGCTTAAATTGTAATCTCTTATAGGAAATTGGATATTTAAGTTTAAATATCTAACCCCTTCTCAAAATAAACTAGTAGCTATGTACACTAATTTTGCATTGCGGTTTTGCGATACATAGTTGTAAATCACGAGAGCATTCCTGGAACTTTTGAGTTAAAGGCTTTGAGATTAAAAACAAGTGAAGCCATCTGATATATGATTATGGAAAGCTCAACTGCCAGCTACATTAAAGAGGAGTAAGTTGTGAAGAACCTGCCAATGATTCACAATTATTAATAAATTGTCAAATTTGTCGTGCACTCGTGGTTTGTTTTTTTGTTGGTCGAGATGCACCCGTGATTTGAAGAGCTTTATTTTTGAGCTAATTCGATGTTAAAGTCGAAACTCAAATCTTCATTTGATAAACTATTATAAAAACGTTGAATTGAATCAAGAACCAACGTGAGGTCCCAAGCTCAAGGAGATGATTGTGTGTTGAGGTTTTGATAGAATATTGAAATATTAAATCATGCATTCATCTAATAATTTAAGCTTTTGAATAATTGGCAGTAGTCTCACCAAATTTCAAATAAAATTAGAGCATAAGGTCTTGAGTTCAAATTTTTTGGGCCTCATTTACCTACCCAATTAAATTTGTCCACATTTAGTACTAGGTAAAAAGACCATATTAAGCATGAGGAAGTGATGGAACTTTTACAAGAGTTGGCATTGATCTCACTAAATCTCATAGATTTATAAGTGGACCCATTCAAATAAAGGAAGAAGTAAGTCTGGTGCCATTAACTCATCAAATATATAATTGTCTTCTTTAGTTTGGGATTGATGTGAATGATTTCTATTTACCTTTGAAAGATTCGATGGGTCAATGGGAAGGAAGTGGCACTATTTATGTTGCTTTTAGCTTTATTCACTCTTTATTTACATGAAAAAAATAATAGAGGAACACAAAATCACCAGTTTACAAGTATCAAGTAAAGAATAATGTAGCTTTAGAAATGATTATGCATCATGTTCAGTCGTAAAACACAACAAGAAGCGAAACAACAAAAGTGGGAAGCAAGAGAGGCGCGTAAAATTACAAGTCTGATGATTTCTTGAGAATCTGACTTGTCTATATGTCGGGTGAGCTGCCATGGGGCCCACCTGTACATTTGTTGACTCAGCTAACTAAATATTCGTTGACTGTTGCACTATATAAATGATTTTGGAAGTTTGCTACTTCCATCGATCATATCACCCAGCAAAACCCATCTCTAGCTCCTTCATTTCCATAGTAAGTAACGCGATGGCCAAGGGTCTGAACAAAAAGGAAGAAAAAGAGGCTAGGGAGTCTCGGCTTCAACAAGCAATAGCAAATGATGATGTTGATGAGCTACATAAATTAATCAGGGAGGAGCAACAACTCTTAGATCGTCTATCTAAGGACCCCTTCCCAAATACTCCTCTACATCTCGCCGCAGCTGCTGGAAAAACCCAAGTGGCAATGGAGATAGCCATCTTGAAGCCATCATTCGCTCGGAAGTTGAATTCAGATGGTCACAGCCCCATGCACTTGGCTTTGCAACATAAGCATTATAAAATTGTGAGGGCACTGATGAATCGTGACCCGAAGTTGATCCAAGTCCAAGGACAATGTGGGATCACCCCTTTGCATTATGTCGCCGAGAAAGAAGGAGATGATGAGCTGGAGCTCTTGGCGGAATTCCTTTGTGCTTGCAAATCATCCATCAAAGACTTGACAAATCGATGCGAGACTGCGGTTCATGTTGCCGTAAAGAACAATAACCTTAAAGCATTCAAGACTTTGTTTGGATGGCTTAAGCGAGTCCATCTAGAAGAAATCTTGTATTGGAAAGATGAAGATGGTAAAACCGTCCATCGAATTGCTAGAATCAAAGTGGAGCAACTTGATCAGCAACTTGAGCAGACAGTGCCATTTCAGGTATAGCTAATCGATTTCATGGATATTCGTGCTTTATTGTTCGATCCTTGAATGCGACATTCTCTAGTCTAGGAACAAATTTTATGGTAATGAAATACCTGGAGTTGAAAATACATGATGTTAGAAACATTTAGTGAGAGGAGATTTGAACGGGATCACCTTGTTTGTTTGTTCATTTTTTTTTTTTTTTAGAGAGAAGGAAAGGGATTAGGAGGGATGGACATCACGAGAGGGGGCAGTCTCCAATCTCACATTGAATACAGTTTTCGCAGGGTGATCCACTCTGTTACCTTGGTCTGTTTACTTAGTGATTACTCTAATCATTTTATTTCTCTCTAAATCACTCCATCCAAACGTATAATAATTGTTTTTATGCCATTCAGATGGGTTGGATATTTAGGTCAACAAGTATTTTTTTTTTCTATAGAAAAGTCAAGTACTCCTATTAAGATAGTGATAATATTAGTACGTAGATTATTTTCAATTGTTTTGTTCACATTAATAGACACATGTGGGCCTCTATGAAACCCAATTAAGCGTTGGAAATTAAAAATTTAACATTGAATGATATTAAACTTGTAAGATAACCCTAATTAGTATTTGACTTAAAAGATTCAATATTGTCAAAATACTCACTTAATCTAGTAATCCTTGAAATGGATAGTAAATAGAATCTTCACAATTATATTGTTAAAACCTATCAATAGTAATCTCATTTCCTTGTTTGGCAAGAAATTAATGATATTTAGTGATGTACTTTTAGCTATTATCAAACAATTTTTTACTTCTATTTTCAACACCTAAAATCACCTATGCTAGCGATTGTTTTTCAGATTTATCAAAACATGCCCATAGTTTCATTTCGAAAGCTGCTAGTGAGAAAACTATTTTAAGCTTGTGATGCTTCTAATTTAAGTTCATTTTGATTGGCCTAACATTGATTTGGTTGGAGGATATAGAGAAATTGGAAGGGGAACGAAGGTCTGATATAGGGATCACCTTACTTATAGATTGTTTAGTGGCGAGAAAATGTTTGATTAAAATCGTTTCCTTTTAACCACTAGGGTTTGCCCTAGTAGCCACTCTTTCTATATAGGAAGGAGAAAGGGGGGGATTTGAATCCCCACCGTTTCAGGGAGATTGGGATGGAGACGATTTAGTTTTAGATGTGGATTTTGACTTCCATGTCATGTAAAGAAGTTAGATAAAAATCTGAGAGTGAGAGTTATAAGTAGAGTATGACCGATCCAAAAAACAATAAAAAATTGTTTCCCCTCCGACCCCTATAAAACTCAGTTTTTAGGGAACCATATATCTCTCTAAGTTGGATGGATTTGGATGAAAACTTTTCTTCTAACTCTTTCCATCATAATACTCTTCTACCTTATACAATAGTTACTTAATTCAATCTGTTCCAAGATTTTGTTTTTCCTTTTGATTAGAACAATCTTTTTCCTTCTTGTCGAAATTAGTCCAACAAACATATTGTGCAAGATTGAAGCTAGTGAAATGGAAGCTAACAAGGACAATACGACACAACCATGTGGACAAGAAAATCACTCCTCGATTAGTTGAATATTATGCATAGAGGATATAAACACACATTACTAAGGTAGTCTTTCTCCTCATAGCAAAAGGACTCATGTTTAAAATGAAAGTGAGTCGTAATCCTTTCAGTTGACTTGATCAAGTCCTAAATTTTTGTGAAAAATCATGGTCAATTGGGTTAGCACATTTGTGAATTCGCCTATGTTGCAATTCACACAGGAAATTCCTAACTATCATGTAATTTTTTTTTTTGGTAAGATGACTGAATCGCACTTTTTGAAAACATTTGGGATTTGATTACATGGGTTGAAATGATTGCATTTGATAATAAGGTTTGGTAAACTTTTTTTACGATTACTTTAATGTTATAACTTTCATATAATATTCACTTAAATGATATAACTTTTTTTTTATCATTTGAATACCACATAACTTTTCAATCGATCACTTGAATATCATAACTTTAAAAAAAAAAAAACCTTCATTATAAGTGCCTTACCATGTCAAATTTCTAACACTTTTTGTGATAGTTTTTTAAAAGTCATGGTACTCAATTAATTAATTAAAAGTTATGGCATTTAAATGAACATTTTTATAAGTTATGATACAAGTGATTAAAGAAAAAATTATGGCACTATAGTAAGGGCCGTGCAAAGTTATCACTTGGGATGACCTTATCTTCTCAAACTTATGGGGCATGAGCTGACTTTGTGCACTATAGAATAGCTGGTGACAAAGCACTGGTTAAAATTCAAGGGACATATACTTCATTTTGTGCCCGCATTTCTTCCAGATCGACAAGCTGTTGAATGGGAATAGCAAAGTCCGATATTTTGTGAAGAGGATATGCTGTGTAGGACGTGTAGGAAGACCTCCTCCCAGCCTCTCTCTATCACAGTTATTAAGCATGGAATCAACGGTCTTTGAGAAGTTCAAAGATATGGTCAGCGTCCGAGATGAATCTGATCGCAACATAATAATTGCAGTGGCTACCTTAATTGCGACTGCTACTTACCAAGCCACACTTAGTCCTCCGGGAGGATTCTGGGGTGATAGCTCTTCAAATCTCCCAGCCAATTCCACCGCCGTTACTGCCAATTCTAGTGGCATTGCTGTTGAAAAACCACATGAAGCCGGAAACATTATCCTGACCGGCTCGAAACTGTACCGGTTCGCCGCTCTCAATAGTACAGTTTTCTTGGCCTCCATCATCACAATCTGGATTACCGCTCTTCCCCTGTTGACCCACACTAGGGCGGTTTACTTGCTAACGTTATTCGTCGGTTGGGCCTACTCTACTACCTTTCGGATCGAATTCTCGAAATCCGATTTGCACAAGGGCGGCGGCATACTGGTAGCTTTTTGGGTCTTGCTGTGTGTCGCGCTGGTGGTCCCCGCGTCTTTGTCGTGGGCCTACATGAAATACCAATACCGACTCTGAAGGGTTGCAACAGGGAGACGCGTAGGCAAGTTCCTAGAATTGATGGATCGGAAATAGTTGGCGAGTTTTATTTACTCTGAAGTATTCTTCTCGCGTGTTCAATAATATCTATGTGTCTAAGTCTTGAGATTGGCAAGAACTAGACTCCTTTTTATCGGTTACATGTAATGGACTCATCTATTAATCCCTTGATCCCGAGAGACCTTTACTCTTTACTTTTGAAGTTGAGACTTCGAATAGCTTTATTTTCCTAACTCAATTTCAATGTGGTGGAAAAAAAAGCACCGAGTTACACCTCTCAAACATGAATGCTTGAAGCGTACACGCACAAATGCACAGATGAACATCTCTTTAGGTTTTTTATTTATAGAAAGAGACAAACTGCAAGATCGTATAAAACATAACAACTTAATATAGTTACAACCCTTCCTCTAAAAGTTTTTACTAGATAAAGTAACCGAGAAAAAAAAAACTGAGAATATAACAAAAGCCTAGCTAAACCTCAAAAACGAACTCGATCCTATGGTATCTTCTTATAAAAAATAAAATATATCAACTCATTAAAAAAAGTTAAAATGATAGAGACAATAAACTCAAATATTATATACTAAGCGAACATCCTAAACCAACTTACGCAAAGAATGATATATTAGATTTCACCATCATAAATTCATCAAGTAAAAAAAGACGTAAATCCAAACTTAAGGCATCCAACATCATTATCCCTTTACTAGAAAAAAGCTCAATCTCGAGTTGCAAAAGTTGAGATATTTTGATACCGTCTCAATTCGTGCAAATTGATAATAAATCTCGATGCATTTGCACAACAATATTAAGCCCTAATCTACGATGCTTAGCACGAGCTAATAGATTGACATTGCAATGTAGATCTTCAAAAGAGCAATCTTACAAGCACAAAAATTGATATAAACGAGTTTAAAGTGATGCAACAATTTTACATCGATTTTTAAATAAATCGAAATCATATTCTTGCATAACATCGCTTTTTTTTTTGTACGTTCATAGCACATTTGAGGATAATTTTTTCATTCGGTAAATGTAATATTATTTTAGTTACATGTTCGTTTCACGGAAAATGAGTGATCTAAAAAATAATTGCTCATATCATTTAGAAAAATTAATTAATGAAAAATATTTTCATTATCGATAATAATTTATGCCTAATTATGTTTATGGGTGATGACAATTTTTTCTATTTATTTATTTTTGTAAGAGAACCAAAAGATTATTTTTTGGAAAATATTTTTCGAATATTTATTTTTCGTGAAATAAACGCATCCAAAATTCTTTTCGATTCAAGTGATGCTAGGAACACTGAAATTAATTTATAAAAAATAAAATTACAACATATCATACTCCCAATTTATATGTGTTTTAATCTTTAATAATTTATCACATGACTTTACAAATTATATTTTTTAATTTATAAATTAATATTTCAGTTATTATAACCTCTTTCCATACCTCCAGCTCGCGCGCACCACGGCAAAGAACCTCCTCTGAAGCGGGAAACATTTCTTTTAAATGGCATTTCATTATTATATCATCACCTCGAAACTACTCAACGTCGCTCGTCCAAAAATTGCCATAAAACCCTAGAAAAACCCCCAGTTCTCGTTTCTGCAATCTCGATCCGACAGCAATGATGTCCTGGTCTTGCAAGAAGTGCACCTTCCTCAACCCTCTTTCGCAGAAACCCACTTGCCAGATTTGCTTATCGCCGTCTTCTCCGCCCCCATCAGCACCGTCATCATCAGCCGTGCAAAGCTTGCACCTTTCTCAACTCTTACGAGAACGCCAACTGCGAAATCTGCGATACGAGAGCTTCCTTGTCGAAGATGTCGAGCTTCGAGGATTTGAGACACATGAGCGACGGCGACCGCGGCGGCCTGGACTCTTTGGCGGGGACCATGTTCTTCCCTTTGCAGCGCTGCAAGAGGAAGAGGGGTGATCAAGTTGGTGGTGGCGGCGGGGATCGTGTGGAAGTGACTAAGGATCGGCGGAGCTAAGGATGGGAATGCGAAAATTGTTGCGAAAGGGGGGGATGGTTTGTGCTGCGCTTTTCTTTTGTTTGGATTTGTTGTTTGGTCTGTCCATTTTAGCATGCATTTCGTGTGCTAATTGCATGAGAATTTTCAATGATGATTTTGTTTTCTCGGGTTTGATTTGTTCACGTGTGTTTCCGCTTTGAAGTTTGAAATTTTGAACTAAGTCGGACTATTTTTCGCCGTTCACCGTGGCACACGAGGCTTCAGGACAACATGGATACAATTGCTGCGGTTGAATGGACAGGAGAACACTCAGTATGGAGTTGTTGGCTTGTCTGCTTTTGTATGAACCAACTTTCCTTGGTTTTGATGCCTGATCAATCTATTCAGATAGGCACTTATTGTTAGAGATTTCTTTTGTTTGATGGATAGCTGGCTTATCGACATTGCTCAACATCACCCACATGAACAGTCATAAGAAGAGATTTATTGGTGATGATTGAATTAATGGAGCTGTGTACTCGTTGCATGAATTTTGCTTGCCTTTTCTTTTTCTTTTGTTGAGATCGTTATCCCTCATTCACAGAAAAATATTGGTTGTCTATACAAATTTTTCTTATATTATTGTCCCCACCCCTGAAAGACCTTGCTTTTGTTTTGGCGTCTCTGACGGTAAGTTTAATGCGCTGCAGAGGATGGCAAGTCATGCCCAGCTTCGAATTCATGGAAAATACTTAGTTATAATGCTTGGTTCCTGGAGGATCTGGAAATGCACAAGAGGATGGAAAGCAATCGGCGATCTTATTCAGATGCACTCTCCACATTTCATTTGTTTCCAGGTCCCCTTTTGTGAATGTATATGCCCTTTATATTTTTGCCACTTCTTGTTTGTTCCTTTTATCTGAAGAATGACTGCTTCAACGTGCAGGATGTTACTCCAAACATTTATGACATTTTTTGGCTGTCAATTTGGTGGAAGTTATATCATTGCTCTGTTTCGGGTGATGCAGCGAGTCTAACCCTACTTCTGCATGCTGGTGAGAGCAAGATATCCTGTTTAGTCTTAGACCCTATCCTTCTTCAATTAGTTTGTTTTGTAACGGGTCATAGGTCATAGTTGTTGTTGTTTGACACGACCTCTATGAGCTCTTGATCTGGATTACAACTAGACATGGCACTTCATTCTCATCTGCCAGATGAAAACGCTACCTTTTGGGAACTCTGTGATGGGGAGAGAACTTTGTATAGTCAAGGTTGAAGTTGAAAGGAAGAAGCTGCTAATCATTGCCGTGAGTCACCTCAAGAGTCCCTTCTCAGCTCCTCCAAAATGGGATCAAATGCAAAGTAAGGAACGATTAGATCAGGCAAAAGAACCCATGGATCATCTCGACAAGCATCCAAATGTGATTTTACATGGTGATATGAACCGGGATGACAAATCGGATGGCCGTTTTCCATTATGTGATGAATGGGTCGATGCTTGGGAGGAGTTTAAGACTCGGTGAAAAGGGATGGACGTACGATACAAAGTCCAACTCTGCGTTGTCTGCTAACTGCACATTGCAGAAGCGTCTGGATTGGTTTCTCTATAACCTGCACGATTTCAAGATAACAAGTATCGACATGATTGGGAGGGAGGCAATTGCCAGTCTGACTTACTGCAAGGAGAAAAAGGTTAGGAAAGAGTTAACTAATTTGGTGCTTCCAGTTCTGCCAAGCGATCATTTCATTTTGCTTCTAACCATTGGCAGCAAGTAATGTCCTAGGTGCTGAAGTTGTTGAATTGATGCTCATGTCGAAAAGCATCATCACGTGTTTCTTGTGCATCTATCTGTCAATGAAATCCCGTAAACAAAATATAACTGAAAATCCTACAGACAACAATGATTCTCATTTTGCAAAAGCCATGGCTGGCCATTTCGAAAAATTGTTGAATATTTTGCTGTGGAGCACTAGTTGATCTAAGGAAACTGTAACTACTTATGCTAAAGCGGTAAGGATGTTGATCTCATATCTCTGTGTTCTTTTCCCTGAGATGTGACTATTGATCATTTTGGATGGTATTTGCCGAACAAAACTAGCAGTCTTGTAATTTCTACTTTTTGCTCTTTTCACAGAAATTCATCTGCATATTCTTGTTGGATGGTGAGCAAGATCATTTTAACTATGTACTTGCTTCAAGAAAAATCTCCCTAAATAAAGAAGGACCAACAGCTTGTGTTTTAGTTGAATCACAAGAGAAATTGAGGGTTGATAGATGAGCATCGACCAAGTCTTGTACAATCATATGTTTAATGTGATTAAATATGCGGCTACTTTTACACTTTTACGACAAGATCTCTTAGTGCTTCTTATTGCTATATCTATCTCTAATTAATAGATTTTAAGCTATTACTCTATGAAACTTGGCCTTTGAAGTGTCATCCATTCTTTAAAAAGCATTTATACATGGAGAGAGTCCTAGTTAAACAAAAAAGGCCTCATATATTCGCAGAATCTAAACCTTGAGATCAAATGGCGGTGTTTTATCATATCTTTCATCAATAATGGATAGGCTCGTGCATGCTACAAAAAAGTCTAACATGTAAACCAGCGAACTCATCATTTAAAAAAAAAAAAAGTTTTGATGCATCAAAATTTATGTATGCCCTAGGAAGAACATAAAATTTATGTATATGGAAGACATATAATTGTCACTATGGAAGAAGCCAAGGTTCCAATAGCAAGATCCCAAAAGCAGCGAATAAGATTGACATAACAAGAGTAAGTGGATCAAGATCGAAGTCTCATTTTCTTTGGCTGTCCTAGTTGAGATGATTAGAAAAGTCCAACATAGGATAATTTGTATAATGTGAAATAATTAATATATATAGTTGTTAATTATTTATTGATTTAGGCTTTTGAGTTGACAATGTTTCTAACTAGATATATTAATGATCTCAAACTTGAGATCCTTCTCACCAATCTTCCCAAGCGGCTCTTCCACCAAGATCAAACTTTGATTCCTACTCTGTGTATGTCCCGCTCTCCTTTTGGTTTTGTTGGGACTCATGAAAAGTTGAGGCTAAGTTTTTTCTTTCCAGGTGAAATTTAAAAAATTATTCAAAATTTTAAAAAATATGGAAATATCACGTGTCAACATTTGTATATGAGGAACTTGGGCATTTGAGATTATAAAAAAATAATAGAGTCAAATTGCATGCACCGTTCAATTTGACCAACAAAAAAAAACTATAAGTCAAAAGTAAAATCCCTCCATTCTATATCTATCCAACCTTCCATTTGTGAAAAATCTTCAACTTGCACCAAGCAATAGTGGTCGGACCAATGGCCCCCCTCTTGAACCGTAGTTGTTAAAGCAGCTACTGAACCAAAGCCAAAAGAATAACAAAGTCACGAAAGTCACAATTATCAGACACTATATCTTACACTGTAGAGAAAGAAAACAACATGGCATGATTCTTAAAATTGTGCAATTTCGCGATAAATGATGATTCATATTGAAGTTCAACCTATTTACTCTTAATTGAATTATATGACACAAATGAAACTGAAGATTGTAAAGATATTTTAGTCATGTATTTGTGTGTTATAAGGTAATATTTTGCGTGAGATAGAATTTAGTGGGCTTACGACACAGCCAATGTGGTGGATCTAATTTTAATCCTTAGAAAAGAAGATGGGCGAATGCGTTTTGGTGAATCTGAGGCCCTAGAAAATATGAGAGTAATGACTTTTTCAATCGGGTATGGACGGGCTGAAGTCTTGCCTCTTATGGACCGAGCACAATTTTTCACCATTAACATTCACCGACGGCCCAAAAGTTGAAAGTGGGCCTGCTCATGCGTGGCCCAGAAGTCCCACCCAGAAGTGCAAAATTCCCGGACAAAGTCGGTCCCAGAATGGTTGGCCACGTTGTCACACAATGTAAAATGTGATTCCCAAAAAAGGAAAAAAAGACTTAGCCAGAGAACCCGCCTGTGGAGCTGTTGAGTGTGATAGAGGAAAGTAGAGTTATGGTAGGGAGGTCATAGCTATTAAGGGTATACATGTATTTTATATCATAGTTTTGCATGTCCTAAACTCCGGTTATATATTGATGGGACATCTCTTATAATTGAAATTCGACATTGATACTTATAGTGAAGAGTTGTTTTGTTTTATATTGTGATTTTTCCCTTTATAATTCAAAAAGGGTTTTTCCACGTAAAAATTCGTTTGTCTTTCTTTTATGATTTTTTTTCTTTTAGCCTAAAAAACTTGACAATTGACCAATTTTATGATAAAAACATAAACAATCGACATTGATTGCCTGCGAACACCAAGTTTTTCTAGTTTAAGTTTCCTTTTTCTTTTTCCCGCTAGCCAAATAGTTTCAGTATCTTAATGTTACTCTGGTTGGCACTTGAACCATTGTAGCTGCTATAAAGACAGAGAGTATAGTACTAAAATTATTGAAAGCATCCTAATTAAATGGCAAGTGTGTCTCTGCCTAGTGTTTCTTGAACCGTCAAATTAGAGGTCTTTGAAATGATTTTTGTGGGCCAATTAATAATCATCGAAAATACGCCGATTACATGAGTTAATGAATCATACGCAAGTAGGCTTAACATAGGCTAGAAAAATGTTTACAATGATAGATTCAACATAAAAAATCCAAAATAAAGAGAAAGCAATGGACTGAAATACAATATAGAATTTCCACGCATCATAAGGTTGGATGTGAAAAAGATACTATATAGATTCAACATCATAAATTTTGCTTTCGACATCTTGTCTTTAAAAAGCCAGCTTTCAAGTGATTTACTACGAATTAAAGGTTGGATATAAAAATGATAAAACTCAAGAATACCAAACATACCTTAGTCCGTTATTATATATCACTGACTTATCAAAAAGATATGACATGATAGACTCATCGTATAAATGATAAGTGGTCAAAATCAATCGTAAGTTAAGAAACCTATGGTAATGCGTATTCTTTATGTGGTACCTATAATGAATCATTCTATTCTAAGGTGTCATTTGTTGCGACTCCCGTGACCCTCTCGATGGAAATTTTCATTATCAGCCCTAACTCTAAACCACATTGTCCTTAGATTAGAAGTGTGGCTGAAACTGTAAAAAAAAAAAATGAACACGAGAAAACGAAATGACGATTTTTTTTGTCAAAGGTCAAATTTTTTGATTTGACCGAAAAAGCCAACTCTTAACCGAATTTGAGATCAGAAATCTATACGCAGGAATGGAATGACAAGCACCGATTACAGTGGTACGGTACCTCCGGTTACGATTAAAGGTCGACGTTTTCAATTTGACCAAAAAGTCAACTTTTACTCTATGCATGAAATGTGATTTAAATCCTAACCAAATTCAGTGAACCTAATCTCTATATGTAAGTGGGATGTAATTAACGTAACTGCCCATTTTGGTCAAGGATTGAGCTTTGTCATGACGAGGGACCATGAAACTTGAAGTGATTTTCTTTATGAATATATGTTAGGCTTGTTGTCAAAATTCAGGTATTAACACATTTCCCCATTCATGCTATCCCCTTAGTTTTTGTTAGGACTTATGAAAAGTCAAAAGTAATTTTTTTTCTTTCTCATTGAAATCTAAAATATCATCCAAATTGTAAACAATTATGGAAAAAAAATTAAGTGTTCACATTTACGTATTGTGAAAATCTTGGATATTTAAGATTAGAAATTTTCTTTTCAAATTGCAAGCACCACTAAATTTGAACAAGAAAAAAGTCAATAAAATCCCTTCAAATAACCTCTAGATCTATCCACGACTTAAATTCCATTTATGCGAAATCTTCAACTTGCACCATGAATTTTTTTTTTCATTGGAAAATTGCTTTCCTTCATTCATTCATTCATGAAGCAAGCTCTACTAGAGCTGGACAAGTTTCTGGATACAAAATTTTTCAAAGGGATTGAGGGGGGAGGGGGGGGGTTAAGGACAGCCATTTGATAGGGAGGGTTTTCTTTTAGTGAGCCTTAGCAATCCAATCAGTGGTTTGATTTGCCTTTTAGGGGCAGTGAACAAGCTCCACCTTGGGCTAACAAAGCCCAACTCTCTTCAATGATGTCCCTAATAGCCCAAGGGCTTACTTCTCGGCCCATCAAGCAATCCACAACAGAGGTACAGTCGCTAGATATTATGCAGGGCAAATCTTTCTTCGCTTGCACCATGCATTGAGCGGCAGGGGCCGGACTGACCAATGGCCCCCCATCATGAACTGTAGCTCCTTCAGCAACTGCTTTAATCGAAGCCAAAATTATAACAAAGTCAAGAAAGTCGCAACTATCCAAAACTTTATCTAACATTGGAAAGAAAGAAAATGACATGGCATGATTCTTAAAATTGTGCAATTTCACAAAAAATAAAGATCGATATTTGAGTTTAACCTATTTACTCTAAATTGACTTATATAATGTAGACCAAATTATATTTTGTAGAGATTTTTAGACATGTATTTATGTATTACAAGGTAATATTTTGCACAAAATAGAACCTAGCAAGCTTATCACACGCTCATTGTAAGAACCGTTGATTGCATGAGACTTAATCTTGACACCAACGCACTTGTGTGGCAGAAGGCATGATGTGACACGGTGGATCTAATACTAATCCATAAAAGATGGTAAGGTGGAAGTATTTTGGTGAATCTTTGAGGGCTCTTGAAATTAAGAGAGCAATGACTTTTTCAATAGGGCATGGACGGTATCGAGCTCCTTTGTGGACTGAGCACAATCTTTCACCTAATTATTAACCGATGGCCCAAAAATTGAAACTAGCCCTGTTCAAAATTGATTCCAAGCAAATAGAGGCAAACAAGATAGGTTCTAAAGTCCAAAAATTGGGAATCAATTATAATATGGTAAGTCTAAGATTCTGGCTCTACAACCTACCCATTTTGGAATCGATCACCTCTAGTTACAAGCAAAAGGCATGAATGCTTTTCAATTACCTAATAAAGATTTGAGGGGTTAATAGTAAAGAAGGGGCACTTATACTTCTTCTTTTCCTTTGTGTAGTTTGCTTTCACTTTATTCGCTCTTTACTTTACATGGAGAAGTAACAAAGGGGAAAAAAGGGAATTGATAGGGAGCCATACCAAAATCACCATTTCTATTGGATCAAGCAAAGAATAATGCGGTTTTGGAAACACATATGCGTCCGTTCACTCATTTTAAGCATGTTTCCTAATTTAGAAATTAATATCCTACGTGCATTAGGAATTAGATAGCAATTTAAGAAAGCTATTTATTGCATGTTTAAGATTTAATATATATTATTTCCTAATTTGTAAAGTCGTCATGTATGTTTATGCAATTTCTTATTTTGACTCATAAAGAAAATCTTAAAAAATATTGCATTCATGTCTCTTATAGACTACATTTAATTGTAGATTAAATTTATTAATTATATAATATTCATGTTGCATGTTGCACGTTGCACGTCACCTAGAGAGTTACATGTCTTATTGTCAATGTTTTAATTATCAAATTGTGTAGATAGGGTGAATTACTAATGACATTTCAAGCATTATTCATGTTCCATATCATAAAAAGAAATCATGTTTAAGTCATGCATACATTATTTGGTCTTGAGTTAACATTTTGCAAAACACTTGATATGTTGGATATAATGAAGCTTTTCTATTGCTTAGAGCATCAAGGTTTTCATGTTTCCTTAGGTAATTTATTTATCACTTTGATTATTGAGTGTGAAATTTCGGTTTGCATACTTGCATAATCATCCATCACATGTTAGTGGTTTAGAATAAAAATTAATCAAGGCTACTTGCAAAATATTTTGAATAAAGAAAAAAAGTATTAAAAGGGCATTAGATTTATCTAGTATAATCAAGTCCCCATATCAATGAAATATGCAATTGGCAAAGTAAAATATTCTCCCACATTTTTCTTAGATTTTCAATTGACCAATAATAAATTAGTGGTGATTCCAAAATAAATTGATTTGAATGTTTAATTAAATTAAAAATCCCAAAGTTGCAAGTGGTATAGGTTTGGGAAAATCCATGCTAAGTCTTTGCTTAGTGAGTCAATTGCTTTTTCTTGGGTTGTGGGGAGGGGGAGGGTAATAGGAAGGGAAAAGGAAAAAAAAGGAGGGGAAGGATCAACAAAAAAATAGAAAAGGGAAAATAAATTCGGACAGCCAATAGCATTGTAGTCAAGTATTAACCTATTTAGAAGATAATTATAAATTGTGACTTTATCTCATAATTTTGAAGGATTGATCGATTAATGATAATTCATAAACGTTTTTCGAACATAAAAGAAGAATTGCTTCCGCTTTTGTGCACTCCCCAAATTGGGTGTGGACTATATTTGTCTTCTTCTTTTTCTTTTGTGTGCAACGGTAGACAATAAGTTGAACCTTGAATATATGACTTGATGGTCCGACAAGTGATTAAATAAGACTCTGCTGAATACAAGGATGATTTGAGCAGATTTGGATTATTTGCCTCGTGCCAACGTCATCATAAGAAACAAAGGAACACTTTTAATGAAGCTAGAGCCTAACACATTGAGGACATGATCACGCGAACATTATATTATATGATATCTTTGCCTATGACCTTTTTGTTGTCTTTTGTTAGCTATCAACAATAAAACCTTCATGTTGCCAGTCATCAAGATTGAAGATGCTCTATTCAAGTATGCAAAGTACTTTTTGTCTTCAAGAATTCTCTAGGAATCCTCCTTTTTTTCCGACAAAGAACAAAATAAAGACATGATAGTACAATCATTTTCCGTGTGATAGCAAAGTGAAAATACAAAATGGAGTTAACATATAGCAAGAAAAACACCAAAAAGAAAAAGAAAAGAAGAAGAAGAAGAAAGTAGAAGAAGGTTGTCGGGTAAATGACATGGAGAATTTCCATTTGTAGGTGTATGTTACTTTATATACAGTATATAGAAAAATATTTGTTTAAAAAGATCATCACATAAACTACTTTTTATTTGCTGTACGTGCTTACAATATGTTTTCACAAGAATTGGCAACTCAAATTCATGTGGTTTGATATGATTTCATAAACTTGTTAAGTCGTGTAATTGGAAAACACCTATATTTTTATTGACTATGCTATAAAACTCACATGTAATAAATTTGCGTCAATTTGTGTGTATAGACATATTAATTTGTGTTAGAAATTGCTAGCCCTCTAGCACCAGTGATCAAAAATAGGTTTAAGGTAACACATGTCTCAAGGTAGTTTTAATCCTCGTTTTTTGAATCACTTAGTAGTGACAGGATTGAGATAATTTTAATCCTTATAGTAGTCATCACAATTTCAACATTACTTTTTGATGCTCAATAATCTTTGTCGGCATTAGAACTTTGCTTTTTCTTAATCAACCACCAGCACTTTGCTTTTTGGTCTTCCGAGGAGTCATCACAATTTCGACTTCTAGAAAACAAAGAGAGACATTATTCTCGTTTATATGCATGTTTATTTAGCTGGTAACATATTGTTGACAATTTTTTTTTTAAAACTAACAATACTTGTTGCACATGAGACAAGGTATTGAAATATTATTCAAAATCGCTTGACAATGAAGATCCCATTCTACCTATCAATTTAAGCTTTTAAAAAAATTAATAGTAGTCCCACAAAATCTTACATGGTATTGGAGTAGGAGATTTTGGCATGACAATGAGTGTTGGAATATTTAAATATCAAACACGCTGTCCCTTTTGCATATGTGCATCCAACCCCATATGTCAAATTTTGGCTTACGCGTGAGAGGGGGTGTAAAAATATTGTCGCATATCAACTTAAATTTTTAGGTTGGACTTTCTAATATATACTTCCAAGATTAGTAATGGTACTTACTTTTATTCAAAATTACCAACCTTAAATTAAGTGACTTGCCCATTTTTCTCCCATTAAGTCAACAACTAATTTTAACTTAATGTTTGAGTCACTTGTTTATTTTTCTTTTATCGTTTCAAAATCACCAATTGTTGTAATAATTTACCAATTTTTATATGCACAGCTTACCGATAGATAAGCTTATTAAGTATTATATGAAATTACTAACTCTTATTTGAGTCCACTTTCCAATGTTTATTGATAGCCACAAAATTACTAGTTGTTCCAATAGTTCACAACATGTATTTTTGAACTTATCATTGGGTTATATTTACTAATTCTTATACAAAATTACTGATGTATTTCAAAATTATTAGTTCTCTTAATAACTTACAAACATTTATACGTGGAGCCTAATTTGTAATCTCTTATAGGAAACTAGATAGTTAAGTTTAAACATCTAACCCCTTCTCAAAATAAAGTAGTAGTTATGTAACTAAATTTGCTTTACAGTTTTGCAATACGTAGTCATAGTTCGTGAGAGCATTCGTGGAACTTTTGAGTTAAAGGCTTCGAGATTAAAAGCAAGTGAAGCCATCTGATATAGGATTATGCAAATCTCAACTACCAGCTACATTAAAGAGGAGTATATGATGAAGAATCGCCGATGATTCAAAGTTATTAATAAATTGTCAAATTTGTCATGCACTCGTGATTTTTTTTTTGTCCGGATGCACCCATGATTTAAAGAGCTTTACTTTTGAGCTAATTCGATGTTAATGAGAAATTAAAATCTTCATTCGATAATCCATTATAGAAACACGTAGAGAACTTGTCTGCATATATTGAATTGAATCAAGAACCAATACCGAGCCTTGAGCTCAAGGAGATAATCGCGTGCTTAGGTTTCATAGAATATTCAAGTATTAAATCATGCTTTCATCTATTAATTTATGTTTTTAGAATAGTTGGTAGTAGTTTTATCAAATTTCATATGGAATTAGAGTAGGTGGTTTTGAGTTTAAATCTTTCCAGCCCTCATTTATCTGCCCAACTAAATTTGTCCACATTTAGTATTAGACAAAAAGACAAGATTAAGCGTGAGGGAGTGATTGGAACTTTTATAATAGTTGATAATGATCTCACTAAATCTCATAGATTTATAAGTAGACTTATTCAGATAAAGGAGGAAGTAAGTTTGGTGCTATTAACTCATCAAATATATGATTAAATTCTGCAAATTATCTTCTTCAATTTGAGATTAGCAGTAATAAGTAAGTTGTGAATGGTTTTCTATTTACCTTGGAAAGATTCAATGGGTCGATGGGAAGGAAGTGGCCCTATCTATTTTGCTTTCAACTTTATTCGCTTTTTATCTACATGAAAAAATAAATAAGAGGAATGCAAAATCACAAGTTTAGAAGCATCACGTAAAGAACAATGCTGCTTTAGAAATGACTATACATCATTTTCACTTAGTTTGCAAGCATTGCACATATTCCAGCAAATCATAAATTTAGCCCCATATTTTAACAATGCAAAATTGCATAGCCAGCATATGTCAAACTCATCCTATGCTCATGTCAAGAAGACTTTATGGTCACACTTTGCCATGTGATGAGGCGTGAAAATCATATTCGCTATTGTTAAGTCTCGAAAATCACATCGCTCTAATTAAGTCTTAGAAAACACTTTTGCCGCAATCAAGTTTAGAAATAGAATCAGTCCATACACATGTACATGTCATGTCTCAATATGTAGGTTGATTATGAGCATCAAATTGAAACCACAATATAACATGCCATCATATGTATCACCCACACAAATAACATATCATCCAAAATATTTCCCAGATAAAATTCATCTAAGCCATCGGAGTTTTAAATGTTTGATCCGAATTTTGGATACCGTACTGTTTACAGTTCGGCTTCAACATAAGGGCCATGAGACGGTAGAGTTTTTCCTTGGTAAATCGCACCATGCAATTCTTGTAAAACCCATCAAAAAGCGAAAGAGCGAAAGTGGGAAGCAAGAGAGGCATGTGAAATCACGAGTTTGGAGATTTCCAGAGAATCCGACCTGTCAAAGATATGTTGGGCCCCATTCACCTGGTGTCATTGGGCCCACCTGTAAGCTTGTTGACTCAGCTAATTAATATTCGTTGACCGTGGCATTATATATATGATTTTGCAAAGTCCGCTACATCGATCGATCCTCACCGAGCAAAGCCCCTCTTCTGCTCCTACATTTCCTTAGTTAGAAACACGATGGTCAGGGGTCTGCCCGGAAAAGAGGCTAGGGAATCTCGGCTTCATCAAGCAATAGCAAATGATGATGTTGAAGACCTACATAACCTAATTGAGGAGGAGCCACAGCTCTTAGATCGTGTATCAAAGCACCCCTTCCCACATACTCCTTTGCATCATGCCGCGGCCGAAGGAAAAACCCTAGTAGCTGTGGAGATAGCCATCTTGAAGCCATCGTTTGCTCGGAAGCTGAATTCGAAGGGTGACAGCCCCATGCACTTGGCTTTGCAATCCAAGCATTATCAAACTGTGCGAGCACTGATGACCCGTGATCCGAAGTTGATTCGAGTCCCAGGACGATGTGGGATCACCCCTTTGCATTACATTGCTACTATAGAAGGAGTAGATGAGGCGGAGCTCCTGGCCGAATTCCTTTGCACTTGCAAATCATCCATAGAGGACTTGACGAGCAAATGTGAGACTGCTGTTCATGTTGCCGTCAAGAACCACAATGTCAAAGCATTGAAGGTTTTGGTTGGATGGCTTAAGCGAGTGAACCTGACAGAAATCTTGAACTGGAAAGACCAAGATGGTAACACAGTCTTACATATTGCTGTGTCTAAAAAACAGCCTGAGGTATAGTTCTTTGATTTATTGGTTGTTCTTACTTTTATTATTTGATCCTTGAATTTGACATAATCTAATAAAGGAACCAATGTTATGATAATGAGATACCAGGGGTCAAAAGTACATGAATTTATCAACATTTAGAGAGAGGAGCTTTGAAATCCATTTTGTGTAGCAGTATATTGCCTATTATTATCATTTAACGGTTAAGACTTGTAGATAAGTGTTTATCTGACGATTGACATTTGATGTTGCTATAGTGTCCATAAATTTGCTTGCATGGAGTGAACCACCAGAAACACAGAAAATGATCAACAAAAATGATTTATCAAGTGATATGATATGTTAGAGGTGAACATTGGGATAATACACCGTATCGAAGCCTCTAATAGAAAAAAACCCCGCACATCCTTTTACAGTTTTCCTTTTTTGGTGTTTTTATCAATTATATATACATATATATATATATGTATGTTTGACTTCAGATATCTATATATAAAATAAATCTATTGGAGATCACCCTCCCAGACCCCTGGCTCCCTCCGAATCCGGTCCGGGTTTATCACCTTCCTCTCCTGTCCACCAAATCAATGCCCTTCTTGGCGACAAGTTCAGTAACCACCAGTTCCATCAGATGGCCCGACCGGTTCCAGGACCAGGCGGTTTGATTTATTGGAGTGAATTGGATGCTGATCATTTATAATTTTATAATAAAAAATAATAAAAGTAAACGAAGTAAAAAACTAGAACGGAACACAAAATGCAGTTCAAACAGTATGGAATACCAATTAAAATTATATCTGACAACCTGTGATATACTGTTGTACTTTGTTATCATGGAAGTGCAGCTTGTAATCAGTGAAATGAATTGAAGGGACACATAGTATAGGAATAATAGGGAAATAAAAAACTAATTCAATGAGGACAAAAAAGAATCCGCGCCCAAAGGAAAGAGGATATCCAAATTTTCGTACGGTGCTCTTTTCAACTACTTAAATATTATAATTTTCATTTAACACTTATTTGAGTGAAATAATAATTTTTTTTTATCACTGAAATGTCATAAAATTTTTCAATCGATCATTAAAGTATTATTAGTTCATTATAAATGCCATGTTACGTCAAATTTTGAACACTTTTGTGAACTTTTTTAAATTGCGATACTTAAGTAGTCAATTGAAAATTCTAACATTCAAATGAACGTTTTTTAGAAGTCGCAGTACTCAAGTAATCAAAAACAAAAATTATGACATTCAAGATAGCATCGTGTGAAAGTTATCACTTATGGTATCCTTATCGTCTTAAACTTATATGACATGAGCTGACTTTGTGCACAATAGTAAAGCTGATGACAAAGCAGTAAAAGGATGTATACTTCATTTTGTGCCCTTTGCATTTCTTCCAGATCATCAACATGGTGATTAGGCATGTCAAAGTATATGCTAAGAACGTCCAGGATGAGACGGCTGTGCGAATGTTCAAAGAGAATCCTTGTGGCGATCGAAATCTTGCAAGGAGATTCTTCCGTAGGGAACATGTAGAAGGACTTCGTGCTTTCTTAGTGTCTTTATTCTTCCATAACGAAGATGATGCAGCAGTATGTCGTCCTCTCTCACGGTTTTTAAGCAGGAAACTGACTTTATTTGAGTGGTTGACAATTTGGTTCGGCCTCCGAGATGAATCCGTTCGTGACATAATCCTCTTAGTGTGTACCTTAATTACGACTGCTACTTACCAAGCCGCGCTCACCCCTCCGGGAGGATACTGGCAGGATAATTCTTCAAATCCCCCAGCCCATTCCACCATCGTTACTGCCAATTCCAGTCGCATTGCTGTCGAAGAATCACATGAAGCCGGAAACATTATCCTGAGCGGCTCGAGTCTATACCTGTTCACGGCCCTCAACAGTCTGATTTTCTTGTCCTCCGTCTGCGCAATCTGTATCACCGCTATTCCCCAGTTGCCCCGCACTCTTGGGGTTTACCTGCTAATGCTCACTCTCGGTCTTAGTTTCTTTGCTACAGCTACAATCGAATTACCAAAATCCGCTGATGCCGAAGCAATATCAATGACGGTAATTTATGGGAGCTTGCTTTTTGTCGCGTGGTTTATCCCCTTACATTCGTGGCTCAGCTACAAGATTTATCACTGCGGAATAGATGGCACAAAGAGACGCGTCGGCGACTTCCCAGAATTGAAGAATGGGAAATAGTTCGCAAAGTATTATTTACTTTTTAAGCATCCTTCTCGCGTGTTCAATATAATCTATGTTTGCTAGTCTTGAGGCTTGCAAGGACTGGACTCTTTTTATGAGTGGCATGTAATGTACGCATCTATTTATTACTTAATCTCTATGATCTTCTTTAATCTCGCTTAAGATTTGAGATTTTGAATAGCTTTTTCATAGATCAACTTCATAAAATGACGCACTGGAAGCGAAAAGTACTGAGTCAAAACTACCTCGTACCAAACGCTCGAAGTGTACATGCATAAAACACACATTGCAGAAATTCTTTTTTTAATTTCTGAAAAGAGGTAAATGACTGATGTGATAAAAGAAAGCAAAAAATAAACACGGGAAATAACTTTTTCTAGACATTACAATTCGATAAAGTAACAAAAAAGGAAATATCAAGAATATAACAAAAGGCTAGCTAAATCTTAAAATTCAACGATCCTATGGTATCTTCCAATAAAAAAAATAAAATATATCAAAGTAAAAAAAAAATATAGAAACAGTAAACTCATATATTATATACCGAGTGAATATCTTAAACCAATTTAAGTAAAGAAGGAAATATCAGATTCACCATCCTAAATTCATCAAATAAAAGATGTAAATCCAAACTTAAGGCATCCCATTTCATTTTCCCTCTATTAAAGAAAAAGCTGGACCTCGAGTTTTTGAAATGTTGCTTTGTCTAGCAAAGCATATGTGGTAGAATTCTCTTGGAATCTGGACCCATATCTACAGAATCAATCAAAATTTCTAACTTTAAGAAAAGATCCCAACCCAACTGCAATATCGATCCATAAAAATTGATTTTTTCAATTGCCTGTCATAATGGAAATCAATATCGGTTCTCTGTTCATCTTTCCCTTTTTCACCACTTCGAATTTCTCTACCCAAATCTCATATGTATCTGAATTCAGATGAACATGGGAGGGGCTTTCCTCTAAAATTATCTCTCCATCGTTGGGGAAGACATGCTCACCTTGAGATTCTTCCTCAAGCTCAAAATCCTCAAAATCCTCCTTCTTAAAAGGGGAATTCAAAAACACCTACTTCTTGCTTCTAAGCTCAACAACAACCTTATCAACGGCAATTATAGAAGAAGTGTCAATCATTTTTTTGGTCGTTGTTATCGAGAACAACATGAAGCTGGCTTGTTCAGCTTGATCATCAATCCACGAAAATCGCCGCCTTAACAGATTTCACATTTTATGCCACGAAAATTGCCGGCTCTTTTCCGCTCAACTGCACTTGATCCTGCAAAAATAAAAAAAAGCACTGAGTGACAGTGGCCCGACTAGTGTGTCCTGTCTTGAACTGTAGCTGCTTCAGCAACTGCTTTAATCAAAGCCAAAAAAATAACAAAGTCGGAGAAAGTCAAAACAATCGAACATTTTATCTAATATTGGAAAGAAAGAAAATGACATGGCATGATTCTTAAAATTGTGTAATTTCGTTATAAGTAATGATTCATATTTGAGTTCAACCTAATCACTCTAAATTGACTTATGTAATGTAGATCAAATTAAAGTTTGTACAGATCTTTAGACATGCCTTTGTGTATTACAAAGCATTATTTTGCATGGAATAGAACCTAGTAGGCTTCTGACACACCCATCGTAAGCACCATTAATTGCATGAGATGACGGGATGCATATCTTGCCACCAACGTGCTTGTGTGGTGGAAGACGTCATGCCACATGGTGGCTCTAATACTAATCCGTAAAAGATGGAAAGTTGAATGCATTTTGGTGAATCTTCGAGGACTCTCGAAATTATGAGAGCACTGACTTTTTCAACAAGGCATGGGCGGAATTGAGCTCTCTTGAAGACAGAGTACAATCATTCACCCAACCATTAATCGATGTCAAATCTGTCATTCACCTGTGATTTTTTTTTTTTGGTCCGGATGCACCTATGATTTGAACAACTTTATTTTTGAGCTAATTCTATGTTAAATTCAACATTCAAAACCTTTGTTCGATAAACTATTATAAAAACGAGTAGAGAACTTGCCTCAATATATTGAATTGAATCAAGATCTTATGCAAGGTCTTGAGCTCAAGGAAATAATCGTATACTTAGGTTTTGATAGAATATTAAATATTAAATCATGCATTTATTTAATAGTTTAAGTTTTCAGAATAGTTAATAGTGGTCTAACCAAATTTCACATAGAATTAGATTTAGAGGCCATGAGTTTGAATCTTTTTATGCCTCATTGGTCTCCCTAATTAAAGACAAAAAGACCAAAATAAGGGTGAAAGAGTGATGGGAGATTTAAATATTAGAATATGCCTTATTTAATAGTTTAAACTTTTACAACAATCGGCAATAATCCCACCAAATCTCATAAATTTTGGTAGTAGTCTTATCATGTAACATCCTGAAAATCGACCCCGTTTTAGGATTTTATAAAAGGGCAATATTAGTCGAAGGCCTGGTTAGTACAAATACTCCGAGCTGTGTGTTCGTGGGATAGTGGATTATAAGGAGGCGCCATTAGGAAACGATACGCGTTCGACTCGCAATTTCGATCAGGAACGAACCCTTCGACCATGAGGACCTGGAAGGGAATGATATCCTCTAAGTACTAGACTATTAAAGAAACGGAAATAAATCGATTCGGCAAAAGTACAAAGTCGATTTGCGGGTGATTTCCGCATGACTTCGATACGAACTATGAACGACGACAAACCGAATCATTTTCATTTGGTACTCTGGATTATCAATTGAGCCCCTAGGATCACACAACAATCGAGGGACGTCCTTGACTCGAAAATTGACGTTAACGTGGATCAGAGAATGATTGACCATGGGTCAAAAGTGAGGAAAGTCCTAAAAGGGCTCCCGATTATCCAAATTGTATTATGGTTGCAATCGACTTTATTTGGCCCCGATTTTTAATCCGATTTTGGAAACCGACTTCTCAGTGATGTCAAGACTAATTATTTGGACGTCGCCTCATTTATTTTGGGATTTTCCGTTGGACAGGAAGCGTTGGAAAAAGGAAGAATTGGACCGGATTTCGGGCCTGCGGGTGGGTCGGCCCAAGACCAGCGGCCCAATGGGCCTTGCACCCATTCAGCTCAGCCCAAGAGCGGCCCAAGCTGGCCCAAGTTCCCCTCTCTTTCCAGCCCATGGGCTTCTCTCTTTTGGCCTTTTGCTTTTGTGCCCAAATGGGCTTTATTTATGCTTTGTTTTGTGCTTGTTTTTGATTGGTTCTTGAAGCAAGTGGCAAGCCCACTTGCCTTGGCCTTATCCAAGTCTTCAGTAGCCTCTTCTCTCTCCTCTTTCTCCCCCAAAATTCGTGCACCAGCCCAACCACACTCTCTCTCGCTTTTTCTCTTCCTTTTCTCTTCCATTTCTAATGTTTCTTGCTTTTTCTCTTCCTTTTCTCGTTCCTCTCTAAGCACTGGTGTCGCTGGATTTCTGATCCAAGTAAGTTAACTTCCTAATCCTTGTTTAGGGGTTAATCTTGCTTAGGGGTTAATTAGTGTATTTGTATGTTTGTGATTAATTAAGGTTGATTAGCTAATTAAGCTGATTAATTAAGGCTGACTAGGGTTAATTAATTGACCATAGTTAGTAATAAAGTAACTAAGGTTAATTAATTAAAGTAACCATAGTTAGTTTTAAATGTAACTAAGGTTAAAAATTAATCGTGGTTAGGTTATATTAACTAGGGTTGAGTTAATTTGTTAACCATGGTTAAGTTTACTTATTTATTTAATTTCGGACGAATTTACTGTTCATGATTACTATTCATAATCACTGTTCACGATTACTGTTCATACAGAAGCAAATTTTGGTTTCAAATTGTGTGTTCTTGATTATTAAAGTTTGTTGAAGTGGAAATTGTTGTTTATTCCCAAGAATTAGGGAATGTACATGGTTCTTGATTGGTTGGAATTGAATTTCGGTTTGTCGTAATTTTCACGAGTAATTGGATTGTACCGCATGACATATTGCGTGGGTTATCTGGAATGGTATGTTGCATGAGCATGAGCGATGTTGCATTCACGACAAAGCAAAGATAAAAATGGATTGCTTGATGATGTGTTGCATGATCACATTAAAAGAGGGAACCCGATGTTGCTAGGAGACCGCCAATCCTTATGGGATTGTGCCGTGGCCGTTTGGTCGTCCTGACTTTTGTCAGTTGCCTGATGGGGGACATGTTGCGGGACTGCAGTAATGGGCAAGTCCTATGTTCTTGTCAGTTGCGGGACTGCAGTAGTGGGCAGGTCCTATGCTCCTTCGGGAATGCCGTCAGAGGAAATGGATGACCCCTGACGTCGCCGTGCCTCGAGGTAAAGAGGACGAAGTTGGTTTAGCTAGGAACCGCCAACCAATAAAGGGTACTACGAACTGACTTCAAAAGTTTAAGTTGCAAACTCGTGACAAGGCTTCCAAAATTCTTCTAGTGATACTTTTGCTACCAAGTATCGTAGTAAACCCATTACTATTCATTTCTTTCTCCAGTGTTCTATTACCGCCAAAGTTCTCGGTTCTCAGTCTCCAGACAAATATATCATCATTGGTTGGGACATCCTGACCCAACTTCCTAAACTCAGAATTCTGTCTCATGGCCTTCGTTTCAAGAATCAATTCAAGGAATTTGTAGACATCAAACGATTCTATGCCCTCCAACCAGCCATCCTAAATCCAATAATCCAGAGTCTACTTTCTTCTTGTGTTGAGACACACTCCAAATTCTCCCAAACTTGCACCCAACCCTTGTGGAAAAACTCTTCTTTTTATGTCAAACTTCCTTTTAAAAGGAATGAAGACATTAATCCTACAAAAGCCAGTCATTCAGGAATGAGCCTTGAACATCTCGCACTCGCGTAGAAAGAATGTGCAGAACTACTAGCACAAGGTCTCATTGAACCCTCTAACTCCCAATGGGCATATGAAGCATTCTATGTCAACAAACGAGCCGAGCAGAACCGTGGAAAAATGAGGTTAGTAATCAATTACCAACCTCTGAATCAGTTCCTTCAAGATGATAAATTCTCATTGCCTCATCGAAATTCCCTTTTCCTGAGCCTTGCCCAAGCTAAGATCTATTCAAAATTTGATTTTAAGGCAAGATTTTGGCAATTGGGTATTGACCTAGTAGACAGACCCAAAACTGGGTTTTGTATCCCAAACCAACACTTCCAATGGACAGTTGTCCCTTTTGGCCTCAAAACTGCACATTCCCTTCTTTAAAAGGTTATGTGCAAAATCTTCGAACCCATCCTCCAAAACTCACAGATTTATATTGATGAGATCCTTCTGTTCAGTCATGATGAACAATCTCATTGTCAACTTTTGACACATTTTGCTGATATTGTTAAAAAAATGGCATTATGCTTTCTCAGAAAAAAATGATTATTGCCCAAAAGGAAATTGAACTCCTTGGCATGCGCCTCAAAGAAGGAACCTACTGCCCTGAGCCTTATATTGCTGATGAACTCCAAAAATTTCCTGAAAAGGATTTCAATCCTAAACAGATCCAACAATTCCTTGGCATTGTCAATTATCTAAGAGATTTTGTTCCCCATATCTCCATACATCTTAGACCCCTTCAGAGAATGTTCAAGAAAAACCCTTCACCATAGGGACCAAAACAAACTCAAGCTATTTCCCAACTCAAACAGCTTTTGCAAAACCTTCCTCCTTTAAAAATTCCATCTACTGGCAAGAGAATTCTCCAGACTGATGCCAGTGACAAGTATTGGGCAGCCATTCTTTTCGAAGAAATTGATGGAACCAGGCATATTTGTACCTATAAAAGTGGTCAATTTTCCTAAGCAAAAATCCATTATCATTCCACTTTTAAAGAGATACTTGCAGTCAAGTATGGCATCAAGAAGTTTGAGTTCCACCTCATTGGACACCATTTTCTGGTTGAAATGGATATGTCCTCATTCCCTCAAATGCTCAAATTCAAGCAAAAGCAAGTTCCCCATCCACAATTGCTCCGATGGGCTGAATGGTTTTCTAAATACTCATTTGAAGTCAAACACATTCCAGGAGCTAAGAATGTCCTTGCTGATTTCTTATCCCGTCCAAAGGAGCCAATGCAAACCATCAACATGTATATCAAAAAAGAGCCCTTCCAGGACACATACCGAACACAAAATTCCAAGTGGTTGGCCCAGCCTCAAATACCCTCCTGATGTTCCTGAGGCGATCCACCACAATAATCTGAAAGAAAGACTCCCAGAACTAATGAGGGAGTATCATCTCCGAATTTTCCGTGAACATGGAGGTTTAATCCTTAGACCAGATGGACTTCATCCACAATATCTATTCATTCACCCTCTCAAATGGTCTCCTGATGAAGAATTTCCAAAAGATCTCAAATGGTTATTTTGGTACATGTTCAACTTGTACACTATAGCCATTGAATTTCCCACTGACAAAATTTTGTAGGTTATTAACAAGGATGACTAAGGTCAACCTCACAATCAGAAACATCTCTTGGAGATTTTTGCATGGTATAAACCATTCCAATATTGGAGAGAACTCTTCAAAGTCCAAAATCGCCAAGGAAAGCCTGAACTAGAAAGACACACTATTGTTTTATTCCACCGACCATGGACATTTTCTCATCCATGTGGTTGGATTGCTGACAAACATTCTGCTACAGGAATTTCAAGCTACAGACCTCAAGTTTTTCAAGAATTTGCTCGAATCTACTGGATACTTCCATACTCCATCACCACAAGCAGGTTAGCATCACGTGAACTCCAGAGGATCCTATGTCAAGAAAATCACACCATCCCACTAGAAGCATGGCCATCTGCACAAGTCCCTGTCTCTTGGGACCATCTTGAAGCTTGGGATTCCACGAGAGAACAGATCCAAGAAGCTCTTCATACCTTTCGACAAAACAATCTAGACTCCTCCACCCTCTATGATCCATGAGGAGAGCCACTTTCACAAGACCCTTGGGCAGACACCCCAAATTACGCCCCTTTTTCCGGCTCTTTCGGTGCTAGCTCATCTCATCCACTAGACTTGTCGGCAGAGGAAATCGAGAATCTCATCCATGCTTTCAAAAGAGAAAAAGACAGAAGCTCCAGTCCATCAGATGCAGAAGAGGCTCTCTACAGAGTACAGTTGGCTCATCATAGCTCTGATGATTCAAACTATGACCACTACAATGCTAGAGACGGAAGAGACATTTAAAAAAGCCATCCTGAAAACACTGTACACCGGTTACTGTACACTGTTCACTGTTTACCTAGTCTGTTTTTATTGTTCACCTAGTCTGTTTTTACTGTAGCAACAGGCAAAAAACTACTGTTCATAGCCTGTCATGGGATTTCTTTAGGACTCCCTATGTGTATAGCCCATAAGTGGCTAAGTTTGCTCCGATAATTACATCTTAGCATGGCCAGTCTGCCTGCTCTTGTCTGTTGTATCCTCCTTTGCCTATATAAGAGCAAGGAGTCCCCTTTGTAGAAACCAGAGAGAGAGAGAGAGAGAGAGTGAAATAAGAAGTGTGTTGTGTACGCTTCTTCCAACTTGATCTTCTAAACACTCCCATTCTTTTCTAGTCCAAAACGATGGTTCTGAACAAACATTGTGATTGAGAAAAATCCTGGAGTATGCTCTGCACTTGCCTTTAGGGGATCTTGTGCATCAGAATTTTCGATATTTTAGAGTTTACTATGATCTAAGTTCATTGTTTGAGAAGGAACTTGGTGATTAACAGGCAGTCCCTATTAGGGCCAAGAGGGCCGTTTGTGGGATAGCATACTTGTCACGAGTTTGCAACTTAAACTTTTGAAGTTAGTTCATAGAGGGGGCGTAATAATCGGAGCATATGTGTGAGTGTGAGACATGAGAAAGCTGTGTGAGATGCTCTGATTATTCGCATGCTCTTAATGTCGTGATGAGTTAAATGACAGTTTCTGCAGGTCACGTGTGCCAAGGCCAAGTAGGATCGCCTATGGTTGTGTCTGCTTATTGAACTGTCTTACGCTTTTGTTTCTCTTTGCATTGTGCTGATTGCTAAATTATGTTGTATGTTAAACTCCTGAGGCGAGCAAAGTTCCTAACCGGGGCTTAGGACTTTAGCTTGCTGAGTTTATCTCAACCGGTCGTGGTTAAACTTTTCAGGACCTAGATGATGCAGTACCCGATGATTGAAGAGAGCGATCCCTTTGAGGCCAGCGAGTAGGCACTTGTATAGTGTTAAATTAGCTAGGCCGGTCTTTTTTTTTGAGTAGGCCTTAGTTTGTCGCTTGTGGTAAGGCATGTATGTATTTGTTGGTGTGCTGGCTAGCCTTCAGATTTATAAAATGGTGTTTGTCTTTCCTTTGCTGTTGTTGTTGCTATCCCTGTTGTTTGGTTTGGGAGTTATTCGTTTTCACATGTGCTTAACTACAAGATAAAATGAATTGGTCGACGACAGTACCTGGGGCGTCGTATAGTTAGACCTTGAGTGAAATGGGGTTGTCGCGAGCTCGAGAGTCGGGACATGACACATCAAATTCCACATGGAATTAGAATAAGAGGTCCTGAATTCATCTTTTTCAAACCTTATTTGCCTTTCTAATCAATGAAGTAAAAAGACAAAATTAAACGTGATAGAGTGATGCAATATTTAAATATTCAAAATACACATTATTTAATAGTTTAAGTTTTTACAAAAGTTGGCAATGATATCAATAAATCTCACAGATTTATAAGTGGACTCGTTCAAATAAAGGAGGAAGCAGGTTTGGTGCTATTAAGGCTATGTTTGGTTCAGCATTTGCAAGGGGCTTTGAGTCTAATGCAAATGCTGAAAGCCCAAAGCTACTTGGGAAAATGCAATTGTGTTTGGTAAAATTTTTTTGCAAATGGACTTTAAGTTGAATGTGCGTTTGGTAAAAAAAAATTTCGCAATGAGCTTTAAGGAGTATTGTGTGTGTGTGTGTGTGTGTGTATCTTCTTCTTTTTTTTGAAAATTGGACTAAACCTTTCGTCAATCTGGCAAAGGGCTACGGCCATCGACGAGCCAGTTGGCAGCCATCAGTTGAGGTTGCCTGAGGTTGGGCGACCTTTAGTGAGGGTCGCGCGACCTAGCCGAGGGCTGCCGGAGGTCGCCTTACCTTGGGTGACCCTTGGCAAGGGTCACTTGACCCAAGGGCCACGAGACCCAGGAGGTAGGCAGCCTTCGCCTGGGTCTCACAGGGGTTGCATGACGGCGGTCGGTGGTCGCGAGACCCTCGCGAGACTTAGGCGAGGGCCACCTGCGGTTGCGAGACCTAGGCGGCGGTCGCCTGGGTCGCATGGTCCCTAGGTCGAGCAACCTTCAGCGGCCCTCGGCTAGGTTGTGCAACCCTCGCTGGAGGTTGCCCAACCTCGGGCGACCTTTGCCGACGGCCACTGATGCCAGATTTGACTTGCCGGCGGCTATAGCCCTTCGCTGAACCGGCAAAGGATTGCCTCCTTTTTCAATTAAAAAAAATAATCAAGGGAAAAATCATAAATATGAAGAATCAATTAGGGTAGTTTTTGAAGGAAAAAAATAATTTTTGCATTTTGAAGGCCAGCTTTTAATTGAAAGATGGCTTCAAAACTGAACCAAACACACCCTAAGTCTCAAATGTATGATTACATTTTGAAACTTATCTTCTTTGTTTTGGGATTAGCAATAACAAGTAAGTTGTGGCTATTTTCGGTTGCCTTAGAAAGATTCCATGGGTTGATGGGAAGGAAGTGGCACCTTTGTTTTTTTTTTCCCTTATTTATTGTGCTTTCAGCTTTATTCTCCCTTTATTTACATGGAGAAATAATAAAAGAAAAAAAAAAGGAATTGACAGGAGAAATAGAACTCCCTAGTGAGCAAAATTACCATTTCCATGGAATCAAGCAAAGAATAATGATGCTTTAGAAGCAAGCATACATTGCATTCACTCATTTCACAGACATTGCATATATTCCAACAAATCATGTGCACCATATCATAAACGACGCAACACAGTATAGACAACAATACGTCGAACTCATCCTATACTCATGTCGAGAAGATCTTACAGTCATGCTTCACCAGGCAATGAGGCATGAAAATGATATCCGCTATTGTTAAGCCTCGAAAATCACTTTGCTCTGATTAAGTCTCGAAAAACACGTTAATTATGATTAGTCTCAAAATAGAATCAGTTCGTACACATGTACATCATGCCATGTCTCCACATGTTGGTTGACTATAAGCATCAAATTGAACCCACAATATAACATGCCGCCATATATATATATATATATATATATATATCACCAACATGGATAACATTCCATCCAAAACATTTTTAGATAAAATTCATCCAAGGCACCAGAGTATTAAATGTTTGATCCAGATTTTTCAAAAACATGTATACAATACAATACAATACAATACTTTACAATTCGACTGCAACATACGGGTCATGACATAGCAGAGTTTTTCTTTCTCAATAAATCATGTATGCAATTCTTGCAAAACACCACAAGTAGCGAAAGAGCAAGAAGTGAGAAAGCAAGAGAGGCTATGAGCCTCTCATCTATTGAAAAAATGTTGGCCAATCATTAGGGCTTGCTTTAGTGGCTGTTCTTCCCACATGGGAATGGGAGGTGGAGGATTTTAATCCTCATGTTTTCTGGGAGGATCGAGATGGGGATAAGTTAGTTTTAAGTATGGATTTTGACTTTTATATTCTGCAAGGAGACAGGGTAAAAATCTAAAAGTGAGTTAAAGTAGGAGTAGAAATGACAATATATATATTTTGGCCCTACTTACCCTCAACCAACTAGGAGAAAATATTAGGTCTATTTAATACGGGCATATTATATGCACCTAATATTTTCTTAAAAGAGGTGCACTAAAAATTGCAATTTAAATAAATATTTCCTTTCAATTACATAAATCAATTTTTTTATTCAAATGCCCTTGGATGCATTTATGTAGTTTTCTATAATTGGCAGGTGTTGATACTCTAGGTTGGTGAGGTCGACTAAGGGCCTGCATGATAACTTGTCAAATAGTAACAATTTCTATTCTTTTGTTTCCTAGAGTAGATTTGGAACATAAATCCGTTTGTTAAAATTTTTGTTCCTGGGTACAGATTTGGAACGGAATCGAGAATAAAAAAAAAAAAGTAGCTTCTTGTTCCCGGGAACAACTTTAAGAATCAGTTTTTTTTCCCTTTCTTTTTTTTTTTTCTCTTCTCTTTCTCTTTCCTTTTTTTCTTCCTCCCTCAGCCTACTACCGCCCATCGCCACCCACCGCCACCGTCGTTGGCGCCGGCCATTGTTGGCGAGTGGCTAGGCGAGGTCTGGTGAGCTCGTTGAAGGCTCACCTAGCCACCGGCAAGCTTAGCTGAGCACAGATCTGCTTGGCTAGCCTCGCCGATGGCCAGGCGAGGTTTGCCGGTGGCCTGGTGAGGCTCGGCCTTGCCGGTGGTTGGGTGAGCTCGGCCTCGTCGTGGTTGGGCGAGTTGGCTTAGGCTAGATCTAGCGAGGCCGAGCTCGCCCAGCCACTGGTGAGGCTTGGCCTCGCTAGCCTACCGTCAGGGCGACGTCGGCTTGGCTAGGCGACGCCGGCCTAGCGATGGGCCGGCTCGGCTCGGCTTGGCTGGTGGTTGGGCAAGCTTAGCCTCACCAGATCTGGGCGAGGCCAAGCCTCGCCCAGCTCACGGCGAGGGCGTCGACCCTCGTCTGGTCGGTCGTCGGTCACCGACGATCTATTAAGGAAAAAAAAAAGGTGAAAATGGAAAGGAAAAAAAAAGAAAATTGTATTTAAATCATTAAAAAATTAAAAGAAATTATTTTGGACTAGAAATTTATAGGTTTTACCAAACGCATTTCTGTCCTGGGAATAAAAATTTTGGACAGTTACTGAACACTTTCAAATGCTTAGAAATTGTTCTTGGGAGCAGAATAAAAAACAATCATTTCTGAGCAGAAACTGTTCCCGAGCACAGAATCGTTATCAATCAGGCCCTAAGCGAGCATTCATCACTTTGTCTTTGTATGGATTATTGATTTGACTCTTGGTCACTCTCAATTTTCGATAATTTCGTAGACGAACATCAGCTAGACAAAACGCGGAATACTAAGAGCCCAAACACGACATAACAAGTATGTTTAGGTGGTGTAAAAGATACGAATAGGGTAAGTTGTTATGCGACCATAGTTAGATTGGTGTGGTCCCAGTAAAAGTTTTGATATTGTCGCAATTCACACGAATTGGTAATTATGCGTTTACAAAATAATATTAAGCCCTAATCGACGATGAGCTAATAGACCAACATTGCAATGTCGATTTTCAAAAGAGCAATCTTCCAAGCACAAAAATTGGTACAACCTAATTTAAAGTGATGCAACAATTTTACAATGATTTTTTAACAAATTGAAATAATATTCCATTGCTAGTTGCATAATGTCGCTTTTGCTGTATGTTCATAGCTCATTTGAGGTTAATTTTTTCACTCAGTAAACATTAAAATATTTTGAAAATTCTTTGATTTCAACTGATGTTGGGAACAATAAAATTAATTTATAAAGTATAAATGTCACGCCCCGACCCTCGAGCACGCGGCAACCCTTGTTCTCTTGCGGTCATTTGATTTGCGACTCTCCAGGATCCGTCGCCGACCGTTATTTTTATCTTTTGATTAAACGCATGCAGAAGCGAAACACAATCCCCGGTCAATTACAAAAACAGGGATAGCAGGAAAACCCAACAAGAACACATCAAAAGTATCGCTTTACTAACTAACTGATTAACCCTAGGAAGTTTACAAGTACAAGCTCTTACCACGGGCATCTTCCTTACGAGCCAGTGAAACTAGCGAGTCAAGGTTAATCTACTCCCTTCAAAAACGGCCACGAGCCATAACACGCGTCGATCCTCCATCCTACGGACCTGAAAAATGTTAATCACGACGGGTTGAGATAAACTCAGCAAGTCAAAGTCCTAAGCCCCGATTAGGAACTTCGCTCGCCTTGGGAGCAATCTAACCATGCAACCTAGTTCCGGCAAACAACACATACCACACCTCAAGCAGCATTATTAGATGACAGTTCAATAAGCAGATGTAAACACAAGCGACCCTACCTGGCCTTACATGCAACCTGCAAAAACTGTCAATTCAATCATCATGATATTAAGAACATGCGAATAATCAGAGCATCTCACATAACTTTCTCATGTCTCACACCCACACATGCTCCGATTATTAACGCCCCCTCCTGGGCCAACGGCACAACCTTATGGTTGGCGGTTCCTAGCTAAACCAGCTTCGTCCTCTTTACCTCAAGGCACGGCGACGTCAGGGGTCATCCCTTCCCTCTGACGGCATTCCTGAAAGAGCACAGGACCCGCCCACTACCGCAGTCCTGTCACATGTCTCCCGTCAGGCATCCGACCGAAGTCAGGTTACCCACTGGCCACGACACAACCCCATAGGGATTGGCGGTCTTCCAGCAACGCCGGGTTCCCTCATTTAATGTGATCATGCAACACATCATCAAGCAATCCATTTATATCTTTGCTCTGTCGTGAATGTAATATCGCTCATGTTCATGCGACAAGCCAATAACCCATGCAATATGTCATATGATCTCATTCGACAATTTCCAAAATTCGATTTTCAATCAGCATTCAATCACGCCCATTCCCTAACTCTTGGGAACAACAAACAATTCAAGTCACAGTTTGTCAATAAATTCCGACCAATCAACCTCACGATACTTGCACACTTCTCCAAATAATCACGTATATATAATAATAAATAAATATGTGTCCTCAAAAGGACGCCAATCAACTATTTCCATCAATACTCAATTATCCAAAAATAAGTATAAAATATAATTATATTCAAAGATACTCATTTAAGAAACATATAATACTATAGTCGATTTTTCCGATAAAATAATTCAAGTCCCACAAAATACTTATAATTATTTTTCAATCCCATAATTAATTATCCAACCCAAATAATTCCATTTAGTAAAACCCTTCTTCAATAACCCAATGTCATTTAATAAAACAGTATATAAATACTATCGACTTTGGAAAAATAGACCATAGTAGTTTTCCCCCAAAATTACTCAATTAAAACCATTTCCAATAAATAATCACAATTAATTATTTTCTCCAAAAATAATTAATTTTCAGCAATGAATAGTAATAACAATATTACTATTAATAATTCGAAATTATAAATTAATTTAATTAATAAGTCCGAAAATAATAAATAATTATTATTATTTATTCCAAAAATAATAATAATATTTATTAATACTAAACATGATTAACACCAAGCAAAGCTTAATCAAATAGTATTAAAACACTAATAATCATCATCCAAAGCACTAATCAAAGTTTAAACTAATTAAACTACTCCTAAGCAAGGTTAACCCCTAACTAAGGGATTAGGAAATCGACTCATGGTTTAGCGATTCCGACGACATGAGTGCAACAGCGGCGGCGAGGGGAATGCACGAGAACTTCTGGCGCGTCGGGACGAGGCAGCCCGGGACCGGGTCTCGGCCAAGGGCGGCTGTCCACACAGCAATAAGCTGAGGATCGGAGGAACCAGCGGCTGTGGCAGCCTGGGGCTGACTGGTGGGTGGTCCGGCGACTCCGGACGACGGCCAGCAGCTCCGGCGACCAGGCGGCGGCTCCGGCGAAAGGAAAACAGAAGCTGGAGAGGGAAAAGGGAGGCAGTGCAACTGGTTTCAGGGGGGCAGCAGCTGGGGTGGCTCCAGTGTGGTGGAGGGGTCTCGGGAATGGTCCTCTGGTGGCCTGTGGCGATGACCGGCAGCGGCGTGCAGTAGCGAGGCTGCTGGCTGCATGTCCAAGTCACGGTCAGAGTGGCCGAGAGAAAGAGGGGGGGCACGGCGATGACGACAACTGCTGGGTGGCTCTCGGACGGTGCCTAGCGGCGGTCCAAGGCGGCCAGACGGTGGCGGAGGACGGCTGGACGGCGAGCTCGACCATCCCGACCCTAGATCCGAATTGAAGAAGGAGGGAAAGATGGAGGTGGCAGCTAGTTCGCGGGGTGGCAGCAGCAGTTCAGGCAGCTCGTCAACGACTCCGGCGTTTGGGCAAGGTGGCCGGTGACAGCGGCAACGTCGCGACCAAAACCAAAGTAGGACAGCAGCTTGGACAGAGGAGAGGGAGAGGAGAACAGAAGCTGGGCAGGCTGGTTCAGCTAGAGGCCGACGGGCGGCAGCTCGCCGGCGACCGGGCGGAGAACAGGGGCAGAGGAGCTGCGGCGGTGGTCGATGATGAGTGGCAATAGCAGCAGCAAGCCAGGGGTGTTGACCGAAGAAGAAGAAGAAGAAGAAGAAATGAAGAAGAAGAAGCTACAAGGGGGGTCGAACGTGCTGCGCTGAAGAGAGAGAGAGAGAGAAAGAGAGAGAGAGAGAGAGAGACGCCTACATGGGCTGTTAGACAAGTGGGAGAGAAAGAAGAAAGAGATAAGGGAGAAGACCGGTCAACAAGGGGAAAGAGAGAAAGGATAAGGGCAAGTGGTGTCGATAAGGGGGAAGAAAACGCGGGGGAAAGAGAGAGAAAAGGGAGAGGAGAGAGAAACGTGCGGAGGGGATGGGAAGAAAGAAAAGAAAAAGAAAAAGAAAAAGAAAAAGAAAAAGAAAAAGAAAACAATACAAAATCCTAAAAAGCTTCTAGAAAGGGCAATTTGGTCTTTTTGCCCATGAAGCACAAATTCCCAAATATTTGGCTCCAAAATTCGGCCCGTTGAATCCTTTTCCAATAATTTGGGCTTTCCGATAAATTTGAGAATCAATGAGACACGTCCAATATTTTAGTCTCGACATCTTTAAAAATTCGATACCCGATACCGGATTGAAATTCGTGGTTAAAATCAATCAATTGCGACTTTAGTACGACCTAACTTTCGGGCGGCGTTTAGGGGTTCTCACGCGTTTGACCCGTGGTTGATAGCTTTTCAATCCACGATTGTGAATATTCAAATCAGGGCGATCTTCGATTGTCATGTAATCACGAGAAGTTAATTGCTTACACTGAGTACAGGGCCAAAAGGAAATCGGTTTAACGTTGTCGCAATTAATATCGAAGTCGTGCGGAATCACCCGCAATCTGACCTCGTATTTTTGCCGACTCGATTTATTTCCGTTCGCTAATTGGCCTGCAACAATGTAGTATTATTCCTCTTTGATCCTTATGGTCGAGCGGCCTATCCCTGATTAAATTCACTAGTCGTACGCATACCGATCCTTAATTGCCTTGCCGAACAGTTAGTTAACTCGTGAGGGGCCAACTCAGAGTAAACGTAACTAACAGTGCATTGACAAATTAACCATTTCATCTATCTCGGAATGGGTCGAAATTCAGGATGTTACAATAAAAATACAACATATTCGAACTCTCAATTTATATGTGTTTTAACTTTTAATAAGCTATCACATAACTTTACAAATTATATTTTTTTAATTTTATAAATTAATTTGTGAGTTATTAAATCCTTTTCCTTGCCTCAGGCTCGAACCCCCGACTGAAAAGTAGGGGTGAGCATAGTTCCATGGTAGAACCTAGAATCTGAGAATCGCACCGGTAGAAACCTGTAGATTCCAGGTTCTAAGGTATGCGAGGTAGATTCTAGATTCCACAATTTGGAGAACCTATATTCGAGGATAGGTTCTAGGTTCTCGATTGGGAGAACCCTGGAACCTAAAACCTGGAACCTGTAACCTAAAACCTAGTACAAGTTTTTATGTTTTTCTTAATCTATGTCTTCACACGATTTTGAGGTATTCCATGGTATTTGATGATAAATGTATAATCCAAAACCACTAGTCTAAACTTCCATTTTATGATTGAGAATTTTATTTTCGTAATTATCAGACTAGTGGAAACTCCAATTGCTTTTTTTAAGATAATGTTTCTATATAATATAGGAGTAACTAGTGCATTAAAATCACAAAATTTCCTTAATACTATTCGACAGGTGCATATAGACATTAGTTCTCAAGCAAGCGATAATAAAATCCCTATTCATTTTTATTATTGTGTTTATTTTCATGTTACTTAACTAAAGATAAAAAAAAAGAATCTATTAGAACTTGGAACCGATCCTGGAACCTGTAACAAAATAGGTTCCACGTTCCAAAAAATGAGAAATTTGTACCCGAGGGTAGGTTCTAGATTCTAGGTGGAATCTGTAAGGAACCTAGAATCGCTCACCCCTATTGAAAAGAACCTCTAAACATTTTTTTTTTTAAACGGCACTCATTTTATATTATCACCTCGAAATAACTCAGCATCGCTCGTTCAAAAATTGCCATAAACCCTGGAAAAAACTCCGCATTCTCGTTTCTGCAATCTCGATCCGACAGCAACGGTGTCTTGCTCTTGCAAGAAATGCATCTTCCTCGACCCTCCTTCGCCGAAACCCACTTGTCAGATTTGCTTATCGCCGTCTTCTCCGCCCCCGTCAGCACCGTCATCATCAGTCGTGCAAAGCTTTCCCTTTCTCAACTCTTACGAGAAGGCCAACTGCGAAATCTGCGATACGAGGGCTTCCTTGTGGATGACGTCGAGCAAGGGGAAGAGGGGTGATCAAGTTGTTGCTGGTGGCGGGGTCGTGTGGAAGTGAGTAGGATCGGTGGAGCTAAGGATGGGAGTGAGACAGTTGCTGCGAAAGGTGGGATGGTTTGTGCGGCGCTTTTGTTTGGATTTGTTGTTTGGTCTGTCCATTTTAGCAGGCATTTCGTGTGCCAGTTGCATGAGAACTTTAAAGCATGATTTTGTTTTATCGGGTTTGATTTGTTAATGTGTGCTTCCGCTTTGAAGTTTGAATTTTTGAACTTACTCGGACTAATATTCGCGGTTCACCGTCCCATGAGAGGCGTCAGGACAGCATCAACATAATTGCTGCGGTTGAGTGGACAAGAGAACACTCAGTATGGAGTTGTTTGCTTGTCCGCTTTTGTATGAACCAACTTTTCTTGGTTTGATGCCTGAACAGTCTGTTCAGATGGCAATTATTGTTGGAGATATCTTTTGTTTGATAAATAGCTGGCTTATCGACATTGCTTATCATCGCCCACATCAACAGTCATAAGACGCGATTTATTGGTGATAATTGAATTGATGGAGCTGAGTACTCGTTGCATGAATTTAGCTTGTCTTTTCTTTTTCTTTTCTTGGATTTTGGGTAATTCTTGTTGAGATAATTATCCTTAATTCACATAAAAGAGTCGGTTATCTAGACAAATTTTTCCTATATTATTGTCCCCACCCCTGAAAGACCTTGCTTTTGTTTGGGCGTCTTGACGGTAAGTTTAATGTGCTGCAGAGGATGGCAAGTCCTGCCCAGCTTCGAATTCATGGAAAATACATAGTTATAATGCTTGGTTCGGGTAGGATCATGCACAAGAGGATGAAAGCAATCGGCGAGCTTGTTCAGATGCACTCTCGACATGTCATTTGTTTCCAGGTTCCCCATTTGTGAATGTATATGCCCTTTGTATTTTTGCCACTTCTTGTTAGTTCCTTTTATCTCAAGAATGACTGCTTCAACCTGCAGGAGGTTACTCCAAACATATATGACATTTTTTGGCTGTCAAGTTGTTGGACGTTATATCATTGCTCTGTTTCCGGTGACGCAGCGAATCTAAGACCTTACTTCTGCATGCTGGTAAGAGCAAGATATCCTGTTTAGCCTTAGACCCTATCCTGCTTCAATTAGCTTGTTTTGTAACATGTCATAGGTCATAGTGTAGTTGTTTGACATGACCTCTACGAGCTCTTGATCCGGATTACAACTGAACGTGGCACTTCATTCTCATCTGCCAGGATGAAAACACTACATTTTGGGAACTCTGTGATGGGTAGAGAACTTTGTATGGTCTAGGTTGAAGTTGAAAGGAAGAAGCCGCTAACCATTGTTGCAAGTCACCTCGAGAGTCCCTGCCCAGCTCCTCCAAAAGGGGATCAAATGCACAGTAAGGAATGATTAGATCAGGCGAAAGAAGCCATGGATCATCTCGGCAAGCATCCAAATGTGGTTTTACATGGTGATATGAACTAGGACGATAAATCAGATGGCCATTTTCCATTATGTGATGAATGGGTCGATGCCTGGGGGGAGTTTAAGACTCGGTGAAAAGGGATGGACGTACGATACAAAGCCCAACTCTACATTGTCTGCTAACTGCACATTGCAGAAGTGTGTGGATTGGTTTCTCTGTAATCTGCACGATTTCAAGATAACAAGTATCGACATGATTGGGAGGGAGGCAATTGCCAGTCTGACTTACTGCAAGGAGAAAAAGGTTAGGAAAAAGTTAACTAATTTGGTGCTTCCAGTTCTGCCAAGCGATCATTTCAGTTTGCTTCTAACCATTGGCAGCTAGTAATGTCCCAGGTGCTGAAGTTGTTGAATTGATGCTCATGTCGAAAAGCATCATTATGTGTTTCTCATGCATCTATCTGTCAATGAAATCCCTTAAACAAAATATAACTGAAAATCCTACAGAGAACCATGATTCTCATTTTCCTAAAGCCATGGCTGGCCATTTCAAAGGATTGTTGAATATTTTGCTGTAGAGCACTAGTTGATCTAAGGAAACTGTAACTTCTTATGCTGAAGCCGTAACGATGTTGATCTCATCTCATATCTGTGTGTTCTTTTCCCTGAGATGTGACTATTGATCATTTTGGATGGTATTTGCTGAAGAAAACTAGCAGTCTTGTAATTTCTACTTTCTGCTCTTTTCACAGAAATTCGTCTGCATATTCTTGTCGGATGGTGAGCAAGATCATTTTAACTTTGTACTTGCTTCAAGAAAAATCTCCCTAAATAAAGAAGGACCAACAGCTTGTGTTTTAGTTGAATCGCAAGAGAAATTGAGGGTTGATAGATGAGCAACGACCAAGTCTTGTACAATATTCTGGAAATGTGGAGCAGCCAAATGTGCTTCTGAAAATGAAATAAGGAAACAGGAAATGTGGAATGAATTATTTGCTAATGGCAGGAATCAACTTTTATCAGAGATTTTTATTGTTTTCTTTGCCTAGCAAAATACTCCATCTTCTCTCTGCAATAGGTCGTCATGGTGATTTAGCTTTCACTCAGCAGCAAGGTCCATAGCTGCATGAACTCGCTCTAATCAGTGGCAGGCGCTTCAAGGCATATATATAGTCATAGCGGATTAAGCAAAGCACATTGCCTCCTCTGGCTTGCGTGAGATACGTGGAATTGTCTCCCCTTTACAACAATGACGGAGAAATATTAAAGTTGAAAAGCCGGTATAATCCATGGATACCATGTCTGCATACTGTGTTGTCTGTTCCCAAATTCATTGCTTGGAACACCAAACGTTCTTGATCCATGGAGTTTATATAAACTGGAAACACGGTTATTGAAATAGTCTGTTATATTCAAGCCGGTATGAATTCTCTGTGACCCAACCAATTATACCATATAGTTTCTATGCCATTACCTTAAGATTGGAGTGAGCAGCCAATGCAATGGCCAGCCTAAGCCTGTAGGTTCCCCCTGTCGCTAAGTTCAGATTGAACTTGATAGTCCATGTTGTGGGAAGATACCTATCTGGTCCTCTCCTGCACAATATTGATTTATAGCAGGCAAGCCGCGTTTAGTAGATAATGGTAAACATAATGCGTGGGTGAAGGCTAAATTTTGGTGCATGTCAGGATACTGTCCCACAAGCCGTTCTGTCCGAACCTGCATTTTCCTACTGTCAAGGGTCACAACATGAGCAACTTTTAAGAAGCCAATACCTGGGAGAAGTTTGAACACGAAACCAATGCGAGGAAGCGAACTGGAGCATCATATATGAGGTCATCACGCCAAGCGATGAAATTGGTGAGGTATTCAATTAGTCTGACCCTCCGGTAGCAAGTGAAAATCTTTCTTGACAAGCACGTTCAGAGTAACCTGAATACTCTTTTAAGACTCCTAGCTTCCTAAAGAAATAGAAATGCACAGAATCTACGTCCAGATCAGTTGCTCCATATTATTAGGATTACTTTCAGATTCTCTGTCCAATTCCTCTAGTTCCCCCAGCTCACGCTCCTCCTTCAAATTCACCTTCGTTGCTTCTACTCCTTCCTTCACATGTTCAATGATTGACAGCATAGGACATGGTGGAAATGTCCACTCAGCTCTCTTAAGGCCGAGAACATAAGGATGACAAGGATGCCGGAGTCGAGGGTTGCCCACCATCTCAAAAGGAAGAAAAAAAGGGCGGATTGTTGAAGAGCGAATTAGACTCACCGTGTAACGCCAAACTCGTTCACCCGAGTTCTTGCCAAAACTCGGTCATCACCTATTTCCCTAAACATGAGCTTTACAGATGTGACGGCTCGGGTGACAGTGCGCGAGGAGGAGGGATGGCAGTGCGTCCACGCCTCAGTCCTCGAATGTGCGCAAGGGAGGGAATCACATGTCTCTTGTCCCACATCACTTAGGGGAGAGTCATGGGCTAGTATATAAGGTTATGATCCCTCTTCCCTGAATAACGCGTTTTAAAGCCGTGCGGGTCTCGGCCCAAAGCGGACAATATTACTCAACGAGCCTTAGGTCCTTACAAATGGTATCAGAGCCGACTTCCGACCGTGTGTGGGGCTATAGCGAGGATGCTGTGCCCAAGGGGGGAGAATGTGACGGCCCGGGTGACGATGCGCGAGGAGGAGGGACTCCTCGCGCACTCTCGACCTCGTGTGGGGCCACAGCGAGGACGCTGTGCCCAAGGGGGGGGAGAGTGTGACGGCCCGGGCGATGATGCACAAGGAGGAGGGATGGCTGGGCTAGTACATAAGGCTATGTGCCCAAGGGGGGAGAGTGTGACAGCCAGAGCGATGGTGCGCGAGGAGGAGGGACGGCTGGGCTAGTATATAAGGCTAGGGTCCCTCTCCCCTGAGTAACGCGTTTTAAAGCCATGCGGGTTTTGATCAAAAGCGGATAATATTACTCAGCGAGCTCAGGTCTTTACAACAGAATCCTACAAAAACCATGCTCAACTCTTGACAAAAATTAAGAAAAAATAATTGTCCCGGTGGCAGGTGACCATTGTCTGTTCAACAAAGTTCCTTTTTCTAAGAAATGAATGGGGCTAGAATTATAATTGGAGGGGCGAAATGTTCAACGTACTTCATTTAAAGTTTTGAATAATAGTTATTGTCGTCTCGTTGCATATGGGAAAGATAATTGGTAATAAATGAATTCGCAAAGGACGGGCTTGGGCGTTTAAATGTATCGTCGGTGTTGAATTTCCCACTTGTATATGATGGGACTTTGGTGATAGGCTTGTTTAGAGAGCAGTAAGTTTTTTCTTGGTGCATTGAGCCCACCATTCCAAAAGCAAGACATGTGCCGACACAACATGATTTCAGAGAATCGTCCTTTATATCAAAATACGATATGCATTTTCATGTAAGTCCTGCTCAACCCAGCTTTCAAGTTATTCCTGGATGAAAGTGCCCTCTCCCTTGTGCGACACTAGGAATATAAGATGGGCTTCAGTAGCAATCAACCAGTAATGAGGGTAAATGCTTCTCTGATCCTGAGCTTACATGCCCCGAATCCATCAGAGTCATTAATCATGTAGTTCCCAAATGTGAATCAACAGTCAAGATCTGTTTTGATCCAAGTATCCGGGTTTACTGGAATTTTTTCAAGATAGGTTTCGTTCGTTTCCATTCAATAACTTGCTTTACCGAAATTTTCCTAAGAATGGTCATTTGTTATTACTTGAAATAATTAATGAATACTCATTCATTTTTTTCAAAACAAATGATATAAGTGATAGTTTTTAGGAAATTACTTTATAGATTATTGATTTTTCATAAAATAATTTTACTCAGAAATTGTTCTAGAGAATAAAAATAAAAAAAAAAACTATTTCTCAAAAGAAATTGTTCATAGGAGTAGAAATATGCCAAACGCATCCTAAGTGTTACATGAAACTTCTAACTCTTATTTGAGTCCACTTACCAAAGTTTATTGATGGCCACAAAATTACTAGTTGTTCCAATAGTTCACAACATGTATTTTTGAACTTATCATTGGGTTATATTTACCAATTCTTATACAAAATTACTAGTTCTCTTAATAACTTACTAACATTTATATGTGGAGCTTAAATTGTAATCTCTTATAGGAAATTAGATATTTAAGTTTAATATCTAACCCTTTCTCAAAATAAACTAGTAGCTATGTACACTAATTTTGCATTGCGGTTTTGCGATACGTAGTTGTAAATCACAAGAGCATTCCTGGAACTTTTGAGTTAAAGGCTTTGAGATTAAAAACAAGTGAAGCCATCTGATATATGATTATGGAAAGCTCAACTGCCAGCTACATTAAAGAGGAGTAAGTGATGAAGAACCTGCCAATGATTCACAGTTATTAATAAATTGTCAAATTTCTCGTGCACTTGTGATTTTTTTTTTTGTTGGTCGAGATGCACCCGTAATTTGAAGAGCTTTATTTTTGAGCTAATTCGAAAAATCTTCATTCAATAAACTATTATAAAAACGTTGAATTGAATCAAGAACCGACGCGAGGTCCCAAGCTCAAGGAGATGATTGTGTGTTGAGATTTTGATAGAATATTGAAATATTAAATCATGCATTCATCTGATAATTTAAGCTTTTTGAATAATTGGTAGTAGTCTCACCAAATTTCAAATAAAATTAAAGCATAAGGTCTTGAGTTCAAATTTGTTGGGCCTCATTTACCTACCCAATTAAATTTGTCCACATTTAGTACTAGTTAAAAAGACCATATCAAGCATGAGGAAGTGATGGAACTTTTACAAGAGTTGGCATGGATCTCACCAAATCTCATAGATTTATAAGTGGACCCATTCAAATAAAGGAGGAAGTAAGTCTGGTGCCATTAACTCATCAAATATATAATTATCTTCTTTAGTTTGGGATTAGCAATAACAAGTAAGATGCGAATGATTTTCTATTTACCTTTGAAAGATTCTATGGGTCAATGGGAAGGTAGTGGCACTATTTATGTTGCTTTTAGCTTTATTTGCTCTTTATTTACATGAAAAAATAATAGAGGAACACAAAATCACTAGTTTACAAGTATCAAGTAAAGAATAATGCAGCTTTAGAAATGATTATGCATCACGTTCAGTCAGTTTACAAGCATTGCATATATTCCAGCAAATCATAAGACGTGCACCATATCATAAACAATGCAATATTAACTATGTCAAACTCATCCTATGCTCATGTCAAGAAGACTTTACTATCACACTTTGCCACATGATCAGGCACGAAAATCATATTCGCTCTTTTTAAGCCCCGAAAATCACTTTGCTCTAATTAAGTTTTGGAAAACACTTTAGCTACAATTAACTCCAAAAACAGAATTGGCCCATACACATGTAGATCATGTCATGTCTCAATATGTAGGTTGATTATGAGCATCAAATCGAAACCACAATATAACATGCCGCCATATGTATCACCAACACAAATAACATATCATCCAAAATATTTCCAAATAAAATTCATCTAAGGCATTGGACCTTTAGATGTTTGATCCGGATTTTAGAAAAAATTTATACCTTACGGTTTGCAATTCGGCTTCAACATAAGGGCCATGACACAGTAGAGTTTTTCCTTCTCGATAAATCGCCCCATGCAATTCTCGTAAAACACAACAAGAAGCGAAACAGCAAAAGCGGGAAGCAAGAGAGGCGCGTAAAATTACAAGTCTGATGATTTCTTGAGAATCTGACCTGTCTAAGATATGTCGGGTGAGCTGCCATGGGGCCCACCTGTACACTTGTTGACTCAGCTAACTAAATATTCGTTGACTGTTGCACTATATAAATGATTTTGGAAGTTCGCTACTTCCATCGATCATATCACTCAGCAAAACCCATCTCCTGCTCCTTCATTTCCATAGTAAGTAACGCGATGGCCAAGGGTCTGCGCGAAAAAGAAGAAAAAGAGGCTAGGGAGTCTCGGCTTCAACGAGTAATAGCAAATGATGATGTTGATGAGCTACATAAATTAATTGGGGAGGAGCAACAACTCTTAGATCGTCTATCTAAGGATCCCTTCCCAAATACTCCTCTACATCTTGCTGCGGCCGCTGGAAAAACCCGAGTGGCCATGGAGATAGCCATCTTGAAGCCGTCATTCGCTAGGAAGTTGAATTCGGATGGTTGGAGCCCCATGCATTTGGCTTTGCAATATGAGCATTATGACATTGTGAGGGCATTGATGATCCGTGATCTGAAATTGATCCGAGTCCAAGGACGGTGCGGGATCACCCCTTTGCACTACATCGCTGGGAAAGAAGGAGACAATGAGTTGGAGCTCTTGGCCGAATTCCTTTATGCTTGCATATCATCCATCAAAGACTTGACGAGTCAATATGAGACTGTGGTTCACATTGCCATCAAGAACCACAACCTCAAAGCATTCGAGGTTTTGTTTGGATGGCTTAAACGAGTCCATCTGACAGAAATCTTCAAATGGAAAGACCAAGATGGCAATACCGTATTGCATATTGCTGCATCTGGAGAGCCACAAAAAGAGGTATAGTTCATTGATTTATTGGTCATTCGTGCTTTTATTCTTTGATCCTTGAATTCGACATTCTCTAGTCCTGGAACATATGTTATAATAATGAAATACGAGGAGTTGAAAATACATGATGTTAGAAACATTCAGAGAGGGGAGATTTGAACAGGATCACCATGTTTGTTTTTTATGGAGAGAAGCAAAGGGATTAGGAGGGATGGACATCACGAGAGCATAGGCTCCAAATCACTCCACCCAAATGCATACATTTTTTTTATGCCCTTCAGATGGGTCGGAAAATTAAATCAAGTAGTTCTTTTTTTTTTAAATAAAAAAAGTCAAATACACATATTAACACATAATGATAATATCAGTTTGTAGATTATTTTGTATTACTTTTTTTTAATTTAATAGTCAAGTATGGGCCTCTATGAAATCTCAATAAAGCGTTGGAAATTAAAAATTTAACACTGAATTATATCAAACTTGTAAGATAATCCTAATTAGTATTTGACTTAAAAGACTCACTATAGTCAAAATACTCACTTAAACTAGTGATTTGTATAATGAATAGTAATTAGAATCTTCACAATTACAAAAGTGATCACATTTCCATGTTTGGCACGAAATTAAGGATATTCAGTGGTGTATTTTTAGCTATTATTAAACAATTTTTTACTTCTATTTTCAACGCCCAAGATTGCCTATGCTACCACTTGTTATTCAGATTTATCAAAACAAGGCCATAATTTCATTTCAAAAGCTGCTAGTGGTAAAACTATTTAAAGCTTGTGATGCTTCTAATTTGAGTTAATTTTGATTGGTCTAACATTGTTTTGGTTAGAAGATATCGAGAAATTGGAAGGGAAAAAAGGAGTGGCATAAAGATCACTTGGCTTATAGTTTAGACATTGGCGAGAAAATGTAAAATTAAAATCCTTTCCCTTCGGACCCCTGCAAAACTCAGTTTTTAGCAAGCTCTAGAACTCTCTAACTTGGATGGTTTTGGATGAATACTTCTCTTCCAACTCTTTCCATCATAATACTCTTATACATTACACACTAGTTTATTCATTCTTTTCTAGTATTTTTTTTTTCCTATTGATTAGCAAAGGCTCTTTCCTCCTCTCAAAATCAGTCCATTGAACATATGGTACTAGATAGAAACTAGTGAAATGGAAGCTAACGTGGACAACCCAACATAGCCATAACTTATATTACTCTCCGATTTGTTAATTCTTAAGCATAATTGATATAAACACACATGTCTATGGCAGTCTCTCTTCATAGCAAAACAATTCGTGTACAACATGAAATCTTTCAGTTGACTTGGTCAAGTCCTAAACTTTTATGAAACATCATAGTACTCGCATTAGCACTTCTGTGAATTCGCCTTTGTTAATACTCAGACAGGCAATTCCTAGATATCACGTAATAATTTCAGGTGAGATGACTAAACTGCACATTTTGAAAACATTTGGGACTTCATTGCATGGGTTGAAATGATTGCATTTGATAAATAAGGTTTCATAAACTTGTTCCCATGGGAAATTTGTCGTTGCATCACTAGTATCACTCAAACTTACATGCCATGAGCTCACTTTATGCACAACAGTAAAGCTAGTGACCAAGTAGTGATTGAAATTGAAGTGACACGTACTTCATTTTGTTCCCTTTGCATTTCTTCTAGATCATATTGCTGTTGCATGGGTATGTGAATTTAGATGTGAAGAACTTCTAGGGTGAGACGTCTCGGGAAATCCTACAAGATTATGGGAAGAGGTCAGGCATTGAAGGATCTGAAGTAAGACCTCCTACTTGCAACCTCTCTCTATCAAACAATTTTTTACTTCTATTTTCAACACCTACCTATGCTAGTGCTATGCCCTCCATATTCTCTGGTTGATGGGGAAGAAAAATATTCACCTACCAATAAAGGATGTGAGGCATGTGAGTATTGATACGTTAAAATAAGGAACGTAGCCTAGCAAGGCACCCCATTTGGGAAATACTACAAACAACCCTTACAGATGGCAACACCCAAGCAAGGAGGAGGGCTTGTTTTTCAGATTTATCAAAACAACCCATAATTTCATTTCAAAAGCTGCTAGGGGTAAAACTATTTTAAGCTTGTGATGCTTCTAATTTGAGTTCATTTTGATTGGCCTAACACTGCTTTGGTTGGAGGATATAGAGTAATTGAAAGGGAAAGAAAGAAGTGATATTAAGGTCACCTTGCTTATGGTTTAGCCAGTGGCGAGAAAATGAAAAATTAAAATCGTTTCCCTTCGGACCTCTATAAAACTCAATTTCTAGCGAGCTTTAGATCTCTCTAAGTTGGATGGTTTTGGATGAATACTTCTCTTCCAACTCTTTCCATCGCGATACCCTCCTACCTTACACAACAGTAACATAATTCATCCTTTTCCAATTTTTTTTTCCTATTGATTAACAAAATCTTTTTCCTCCTTTCTAAATCAGTCTATCGAACATATTGTACAAGATATAAGCTAGTGAAATGGAAGCTAACAAGGACAATACAACACAACCATGTGGATAAGAAAAGTACTCCTAGATTAGTTGAATGTTATGCATAAAGGATATAAACACGCATGTCCAAGGTAGTCTTTCTCTTCACGGCAAACGGAGTTACGTGCAAAATGAAATTGATTCTTAATCCTTTCATTTGACTTGATCAAGTCCTAAATTTTTACGAAAAATCATAGTCAATTAGGTCAGCACATTTGCAAATTTGCCAATGTTACAACTCACAGGGCAATTACTAACTATCACGTAAATAATTTCATGTTAGATGATTGAATCACACTTTTTGAAAAAATTTGGGATTTCATTACATGAGTTGAAATGATTGCATTTGATAAATAAGGTTTAGTAAACTTTTTTTTTCCCGATCACTTGAGTGTCATAACTTTCGTAAGACACTCATTTGAGTGATATAACTTTTTTTTTTTTCAATTAATTGAGCACTATATAACTTTTCAATTAATCACTTGAATATCATAACTTTAAAAAAAAAAAAAGTTCACTATAAGTGCCATACCACCTCGGATTTTTGACACTTTTGTGAACGTTTTTTTTTTAAGTTATGGCATTCAAATAATTGATTAAAAGTTATGGCACTTAAATGAACTTTTTTTTATAAGTTATGACGCACAAGTGATAAAAAAGAAAAGTATGGCTCTCATATGAGTGACATATGAAAGTTATCACTTGTGATGTCTTTATCCACTCAAACTTACATGGCATGAGCTGACTTTGTTCAAAATAGTAAAGCTAGTGACAAAGTAGTAGTTATAATACGAGAGATATACACTTGATTTTGTGCCCTTTGCATTTCTTCCAGATCAAGAAGTTGTTGATTGGGAAAACCAACATAAATGCGAAGAAGAAGGCTATGGAAATCTTCCGAAATCTTGGGAAAAGGTTAGGTTGTGTAGGACGCGGAGGAAGACCTCCTGCTCCCAAACCTACTCCCAGGCCCTCTCTATCAGAATTATTGAGCAGGGAACTAACCATGTTTGAGAAGTCCACATCTTGGCTCATCAGTGCCCAAAATGAAGTCGCTTGCACCATTGTCTGTGGAGTGGCTACCTTAATTGCGACTGCCACTTACCAAGCCGCGCTCAGTCCTCCAGGAGGATATTGGGGGGACAACTCTTCAAATCCCCTAGCCAATTCCACTGTCGTTACTGCCAATTCTAGCGGCATTGCTGTTGAAAAACCACATGAAGCCGGAAACATTATCCTGACCGGCTCGAAACTATACCAGTTCACGGCCCTCAACACTATGGTTTTCTGGGTCTCCATCATCACAATCTGGTTCACCGCTATTCCCCTATTGCCTTACACTCTCCCGGTTTACTTTTTAACGTTATGGGTCGGTGAAGCCTACTTGGCTACCCTTTTGACCGAATTCCCGAAGTCCGATCAGGGAGCGGGAGGCTGTATAGTTGTAATTTTTATGAGCTTGCTGGCTGTCGTGTTGGTGGTCCCCTTATTCTCTTGGAGGAACTACTACATGTACAAAATGCAACTCCAACGGGTTGCCACAGAGAGAGGCGTCGGCAACTTCCTTGAATTGAAGGGTGGGAAGTAGTTGGTGAGTATTGTTTACTCTAAAGTATTCTTCTTGCGTGTCTTGAGGTTGGCAAGAACTATACTCTTTCTTATAAGTTGCATGTAATGGACTCATCTATTAATCCCATGATCCCGAGCGCCATTAATCTTTACTTGAAGCCAAGACTTCGAATAGTTTTATTTTCCTAATTCAACTTCGATGCGGTGGAAACAAAAAGCAACAAGTTGCACCATGCAAATACGAATGCCCAAAAGAGTACACGCACAAAACGCACAGCCGGGAATCTCTTCAAATTTTTTAATTTCTAGAAAGAGGCAAACTACATGACCCTATAAAGCATAACAAGTTAATACAGTTGCAACCCTTTCTCTAGAAGTTGTTACGAGATAAAGTAACCAAGAAAAAGAAAAAAACTGAGAATATAAAAAAAGCCTAGCTAAACGTCAAAAACCAACTCGATCCCATGGTATCTTCTAATTAAAAACAAAATGTATCAACTCATTGTCGCGACCTCCTTTTCGTGTCCCGGAGGTTAATGGCTCGGCTAAATGCTTTTCATTAGGGTTTTAGCCAGGGCTCTCTCAAGCCCATCAATTCACGACTTAAGATTTGTGTTTTTAACCTGTAATTTAATTTTATTTAAAAAGGAGTCGCCACTAATCAGTTTAAGGTTGGTCGATTAGAAACCCAAGTAAAATATCGAGAGAAATATTTTACTTCTGCGCAATTAAAGAAAATAGGATCAGGGACTTAATTACATTAATTAATCACTAATGCCCTTCCGGTACCTAATCTTGTTTAAATCCTCAAGTTTGGTATCTTTTGAATTTTTTAAGGATTTTTCCATACATTGTTGAAACAAACCTTTTTTGGCTTTTTCTGATTTTTTTGGAAAACATAAAATATTTCTGGATTTTCTGATTTTTTGGAAAATAAAACATACTTTTCGGATTTTTTTTATTTTTCTAAAAAAAACATTTTTTATTTTTATTTTCGGAATAAAAACATTTTTTATTATTATAATATTATATTATAAAATTAAAAAAAAAAAAAAAAAGACCGGACCCGGCTCGGGTATCCGGGTCCGGTCCGGGTCGGGACCGGCTGGGTCGAATCACCCAGGCCTCCAGTTGGGCTGGCTCCCGAGTAAGCTCGGCCCAACCGGGCCTCCCTGCAAAAATCGAAGCCCAGCCCGAAAAATTAGGCTGAGACCCAAATAAAAGACAAGCCCACAGAATAAATAAATCCAGGCCCGGCCCGGTCCACTTCTGCCCCTAGCAACCAAAACCTACCAGCTTGGTGCCTCACCCGACCCGGCTCCTGACCCGGATCGGGGCTGCCGCTGCTTTCGTTCTCTCCGCGGCACGTCGAGATCGGCTAGGACGGCGGCGTGGCCACGGCGAGCAGCGTCGACGGTGGGGGGATTGGTGGACGTGATGACAAGGTGGTGGCTGACAGCAGGGCCGACGACGGGCTCGTCGTGGTGAGGCTTGGCCGAGCTCGGCCGGCGACCAGGTTAGCAGAAGAGACGGCGACGGCTGCGGACGACGACGAGTGTGACGCGAGCGAGCGACGCCGTCAGCGGTGGCGTCGGGGCTCGGTCCTACGGGTCTCTCCTTCTCGTCTCCGTCTCTCTCTTCTCTCTATGATCTGTTTCCTCTCTCTCGCCTCCCTCGCAGCTCTCTCCCTCACGAATCTCTCCGCCCTCAGATCTCTCTGTTTTTCGCTTTCCGGCTTGCCCCCGATTTCTCTCTCTCTCAGATCTCTCTCGGATCGGCGGTCGCTCGGAAATTTGGCCTCCTGGATGTCTCTCCAAGGGAAACCTTCCGAGCTCCCGCTTCTCCTCCCAGATCTCTCTTTCTCGCTCTGTTTCGCTGCTTTGTTGCTGTCTTTCAACCTTCGCTCGACCCCTCTATTTATAGGCGAGGAGCCCGGTCGACGGAGGTGCTTCGACCGGCGGTCCTCGGCGCCCAGCTGGGCTTCCCTCGGCTGAACCGGCGTGACCTCAGCCGCCGCGTGCCGCACCACTTGCTTTGCATTGATGGCGTCCGGATCCTTCGCCGGATCTTGCGCTGCTCCACTCTGCTGCATTAATGGCGCCCGCGAAGCGTCCCATCCGTCGCCGGCTATGGCTTCCTCGCTGCTCCGCTCTGCTGCTTCACGCGTGCAGGGAAGAAGAAGAAGGGAAGAAGAAGAAGAAGATGGAGAGGGCCGGGCCGGGTCATGAGGGTGAGGGGGCCGAATGGGCCCGAACCCATGAAAAAAAAAATAAAGAAAAGGGGCTGGGCACAAAGGCCCAGCCCGCGTGGGCCTCCCTCCTCTTTTTCCTTCTCTCTTTTTTTTTTAATAATAATTATTATTATTATCCAAAAATAATGTAAAATAAGGGAAAATAAAGCTTAGCAAAGGCAAATGATATTAATACTTAGGTGGTGCAAAAATCCCTTTTTGTTAGGGCCAAATTAGTCCCTAATTTTCTATGCAATTTAAATCTTAATACATAGTCAAAATTTAGGTGTCAACACTCATTAAAAAAATTAAAATCATAAAAACAATAAACTCAAATATTATATACTAAGTGAATATCGTAAACCAACTTTCGCAAAGAAGGAGATTTCACTATCCTAAATTCATCAAGTAAAAGACATAAATCCAAAATTAAAGCATATGGCATCATTCTTCCTTTATTAGAAAAACGCTCAACCTCGCATTATAAAATTTGAGATGTTTTGATACCATTACAATTCGCAAGAATTGGTAATAAAATCTCGATGCATTTACGCATTTACACAATAATATGGAGCCCTGATCACGATGCTTAAATCGAGCTAATAGACCAACATTGCAATATTGATTTTCGAAAGTGCAATCTTATGAGCACAAAAATTGATATAAATTAATTTATAGTGATGCAACAATTTTACATCTATTTTAAAACAAATTGAGATAAAATTCCATTGCTAGTTGCATAACATCATTTTTTTTTAACGTTCATAGCACATTTTAGGATAATTTTTTGCTCAGTAAATGTAAAATTATTTCAGTTGAGTGTGTTCGTTTTGCAGAAAATGAGTGATTTGAAAATTAATTTTCTGAAAAATAAGTGCTCATGTCATTTAGAAAAATTAGTCAATAAAAAATATTTTCATCATTGATAATAATTTATGCCTAACTATATTTGTGAGTGATAAAGAATTTTTTCATTTATTTTTTTTTTTGTAAGTGAAACAAATGATTATTTTTTGAAAAATAATTTTCAAATCACTTATTTTTCGTGAAACGAACGCACCCAAAATTCTTTTGGTTCCGATTGATGTTGGGAACACTGAAATTAATTTATAAAGTATAAAATTACAACATATTCAAACTCCCAATTTATATGTGTTTTAACTTTTTTTTAATCTATCACATGACTTTACAAATTATTATTTTTTATTTTATAAATTAATATTTGAGTTATTATAACCTTTTTCCATGCCTCAGGCTCGCACGCACCGTCGAAAAGAACCCCTCTGAAGCGGGAAACACTTTTTTTAAAATGGCATTTCATTTTATATTACCACCTCGAAATTACTCAGCATCGCTCGTCCAAAAATTGCAATAAACCCTAGAAAAAACCCCAGTTCTCGTTTCTGCAATCTCGATGCGACAGCAACGATGTTCTGTTCTTGGAAGAAATGCACCTTCCTCAACCCTACTTCGCAGAAACCCACCTGCCAGATCTCCTTATCACCGTCTTCTCCAACTCCATCAGCACCGTCATCATCAATCGTGCAAAGCTTGCACCTTTTTCAACTCTTACGAGAACGCCAACTGTGAAATCTGCGATACGAGGGCTTCCTTGTCAACGATGTCGAGCTTCGAGGATTCGAGAGACATGAGGACGGTGACCGCGGTGGCATGGACTCTTCGGTGGGGACCCTGTTCTTCCCTTTGCAGCGCTTGCAAGAGGAAGAGAGGTGATCAAGTTGTTGGTCGTGGCGGGGATCGCATGGAAGTGAGTAGGAACGGTGGAGCTAAGGATGGGAGTGTGAAAGTTGCTGCGAAAGGTGGGATGGTTCGTGCTGCGCTTTTGTTTGAAATTTTTGTTCGGTCTGTCCATTTTAGTTGGCATTTCGTGTGCCAATTGCATGAGAATTTTAAGGGATGATTTTGTTCTATCGGGTTTGATTTGTTAACGTGTGTTTCCGCCTTGAAGTTTGAATTTGTGAACTAACTCAGACTATTTTTCGCAGTTCACCGTCGCACACGAGGCTTTAGGACAGCAAGGATACAATTGCTGCGGTTGAGTGGACAAGAGAACACTCGGTATGGAGTTGTTTGCTTGTCCGCTTTTGTATGAACCAACTTTCCTTGGTTTTGATGCCTGATTAGTCTGTTCAGATAGCAATTATTGTTAGAAATTTCTTTTGTTTGATGGATAGCTGGCTTATCGACATTGCTTATCATCACCCACATCAACAGTCATAAGACGCGATTTATTGGTGATAATTGAATTGATGGAGCTAAGTACTCGTTGCATGAATTTTGCTTGCCTTTTCTTTTTCTTTTCTTGGATCGCTGCAGCAATGGTGTCGTGTAATTCTTGTTGAGATCATCATCCCTCATTCACATAAAAATGTTGGTTGTCTAGACAAAATTTACTTATATTTTTGTCCCCACCCTCGAAAGACCTTGCTTTTGTTTCGGCATCTTTGACAGTAAGTTTAATGCGCTGCAGAGGATGGCAAGTCATGCCCAGCTTCGAATTCATGGAAAATACTCAGTTATAATGTTTTGGTTCCGGGAGGATCTGGAAATGCACAAGAGGATGAAAGCAATTGGCGAGCATGTTCAGATGCACTCTCCACACGTCATTTATTTCCAGGTCCCCATTTGTGAATGTATGTGCCCTTTGTAATTTTGCCACTTCTTGTTTGTTCCTTTTATCTGAAGAATGATTGCGTCAACCTGCAGGAGGTTACTCCAAACATATATGACATTTTTTGGCTGTCAAGTTGGTGGAAGTTATATCATTGTTCTGTTTCGGGTGGCGCAGTGAATCCAAGACCCTACTTCTGCATGCTGGTAAGAGCAAGATATCCTGTTTAGCCTTAGACGCTATCCTGCTTCAATTAGCTTTTTCAATAACGTGTCATAGGTCATAGTGTAGTTGTTTGACACGACCTCTACGAGCTCTTGATCCGGATTACAACTAAACATGACACTTCAGTCTCATCTGCCGGATGAAAACACTACTTTTTGGGAACTCTGATGGAGAGAGAACTTTGTATAGTCGAGGTTGAAGTTGAAAGGAAGAAGCCACTAACCATTGCCACGAGTCACCTCGAGAGTCCCTGCCCAGCTCATCCAAAATGGGATCAAATGTGCAGTAAGGAACGATTAGCTCAGGCAAAAGAAGCCATGGATCATCTCGGCAACCATCCAAATGTGATTTTACATGGTGATATGAACTGGGATGACAAATTGGATGGCCGTTTTGCATTATGTGATGAATGGGTCGATGCCTGGGAGGATTTTAAGAGTCAGTGAAAAGGGATGGACGTACAATACAAGGTCCAACTCTACGTTGTCTGCTAACCGCACATTGCAGAAGTGTCTGGATCGATTTCTCTGTAATCTGCACGATTTCAAGATGACAAGCATCGACATGATTGGGAGGGAGGCAATTGCTGGTCTGACTTACTGTAGTGAGAAAAAGGTTGGGAAAGAGTTAAATAATTTGGTGCTTCCAGTTCTGCTGAGCGATCATTTCAGTTTGCTTCTAACCTTTGGCAGCAAGTAATGTCCCAGGTACTGAAATTGTTGAATCAATGCTTATATTGAAAAGTATCATTATGTGCTTCTCATGCATCTATCTGTCGATGAAATTCTGTAAACGAAATACAACTGAAAATCCTACGGAGAACACTGATTCTCATTTTGCAAAAGCCAATGTGCCCAATTTGAAGGATTGTTGAATATTTTGCTGTGGAACTCCAGTTGATCTAGGGAAACTGTAGCTAGTTATGCTAAAGCAGTAACAATATTGATTTCATATGTGTTCTTTTCCCCAATATGTGACTATTGATCATTTCAGATGGTAGTTGCCGAACAAAACTAGCAGCCTTGTAATTTCTACTTTCTGCTCTTTCCACAGAAATTCATCTGCATATTCTTGTTGGATGGTGAGCAAGATCATTTTAAATATGTACTAGCTTCAAGAAAAATCTCCCTAAGTAAAGAAAGACCAACAGCTTGTGTTTTAGTCGAATCACAAGAGAAATTGAGGGGTGATAGACGAGCAACGACCAAGTCTTGTACAATAGTCTGGAAACGTGGAGCAGCCAAATGTGCTTCTGAAAATATAATAAGGAAATGGGAAATGTGGAATGAATTATTTGCTAACGGTGAGAATCTACTTTTATCAGAGAATTTTCATGGTTTTTTTATCTAGCAAAATAAGCTTCATCTCTTCTCTGCAATAGGTCATCATAGTGATTTTGAATTCACTCAGCAGCAAGGTCCATAGCTGCATGAACACGCTCTAATCAGTGGCTGGCGCTTCAAGGCATATATAGAGTCATAGTGGATTCTGCAAAGTGCATTGCCGCCTCTGACTTGCGTGAGATTCGTGGAGTTGTCTCCCTTTAACAACGATGACGGAGAGATGCCAAAGTTGAAAAGCCGGTATAATCCATGGATACCATGTCTGCATACTGTGTTATCTATTCCTAAATTCTTAGCTTGGAACACCAAACGTTCTTGATCCATAGAGTTTATATGGACTGGAAACACGGTTATTGAAACAGTCTGTTATAGTTGAGCTGATATGAGTTCCATGTGATTACCTGAAGATCAGAGTGAGTAGCTGATGCAATGTCACTGAATTCATATTAAACTGGATAGTCCTTGTTGTGGGAAGATGCTTATCTGGTCCTCTCCAGCACAATTTTGATTTATAGCAGGCAAGCCTCGTCTAGTAGATAATGGTAAACAGAATGCGTGTGTTGAAGTAACGGGCTAAATTTTGGGTTTTTTCTTCATTTGCCCCCATTGTCGCACATAAGTTAGGAAAGACTTACCTGTCAACATGGGGAAAAAGCCAGTCCTCCTTGGGATCACTTTTAAGAAGCTGTCCCGCAAGCCGTACTGTCCGAACCAGCATTTTGCTATAGCCGAGGGTCCCAAGTACATGAGCAACTTTTAAGAAGCCAATACCCGGGAATGATTGACAGCATAGGACATGTTGGAAATGTCCGCTCGGCTCTCTTAAGGCTGAGAACATCAGGATGACAGGGATACCGGAGTGGAGGGTGGCCCACCATCCCGAAAGGAAGAAAATTAGGGCAGATTGTTTAAGAGGGACTCAGACTCACCGTGTAATGCCAAACTCGTTCGCCCAAGTTCTTGCCAAAACTCGGTCATCACCTGTTTCCCTGGCCATCAACTCAATCGTTTATAGCTCTTATTACACATTGGAGACACAAGCTTTACAGAATCCTACAAAAACGATGCTCGATCTTGACAAAAATTAAGAAAAATTAATTATCCCAGCAGCAGCTGACCGAAGGCTGATTGTCTGTTCAACAGAGTTCCTTTTTTTAAGAACTGAATGGGCTAGAATTCTAATAGGAGGGGCGAAATGTACAACATATTTCATTTAAAGGTTTGACTAATAGTTATTGTTGTCTCGTTGCATATAGGAAAGATAATTGGTAATAAATCAATTTGCGAAGGACAGGCTTGGGCTTTTAAGTGTATTGTCGGTTTTGACCCACTTGTATATGATGGGACTTTGGTGATAGGCTTGAGAGGGCAGTTAGTATTTTCTTGGTGCATTGAACCCACCATTCCAATAGCGGATGAGGCGAGACATATGTCGACACGACATGATTTTAGAAAATCCTCTTTTGTATCATAATAAGATACGCATTTTCATGTCGATTTCTTTTGAGTCCTGCTCAACCCAGCTTTCAAGTTATACATGGACGAAGGTGCCCTCTCCCTTGTGCGACACTAGGAATGTGAGTTGGGCTTTGGTAGCAATCAACCGGTAGCAATTTCAGGGTAAATGCTTCTCTGAGCCCAAGCTTACATGCCTCGAATCCATCAGTCATTAATCATGTGGTTCCCAAATGTGGATCAATAGTCAAGTTTTGTTTAAATCCAACGGGTCTACTGAAATTTTTTCAAGACAGGTTTCATTTGTTTCAATTTAATGAATTGCTTTACCAAAGCTTTCCTAAGAACAACAGTTAATTGTTATCACTTGAAATAATTAATGAATACTCATTCATTTAAAAAAATGATATAAGTGATAGTTTTTAGGAAAATACTTTATAAATTATTGATTTTTCATAAAATAAAGGGAATTAAGTGGAAATGTTTGCCTTGAAGTGGCGATACCGGAATTTTCTCTGCCCGGTCGGGGAAACCCCCGGCGAACGCATGACGAGTTGCTGAAGCGAACCTCCGCCCAATTTCTGTCCTGCCTCTTTCGAAGCTACTCTCTCTATATAAAGAGTCGCCATTCGAAACCAGACCACTTCTCTCTCATCTCCACTCAAATCCTCTCTCTCTCTCTCTCTCTCTCTCTCTCTCTCTCTCTCTCTTCCTCCCCCATGCTCGAGCTCGCTCCCTGTTGCAATCGCGCAAGCAAGGCACTGTAGATCCTCTGCTTGTCTCGGTCTAGCAATTCATTTCGTGTCAACATGTGAATCGATCTTGAGCTTTTGTAATCCGTCGATTTCTTCAGGTGGCTATGGCTTCTTCGGAGTTCCGTTGTGTCTTCGTTGCTCGTACCCCTGAGATATAGGCGTTCCCTGATTGTTTCGTAGTGTTGAACAGAGGTACTTCACGAGCACGCTTAGTTTTCCGATGGTGAATCTGATGAGGTGCGAACTTTTGCGATGAGGAGTTCCTTTGGAGTCTTGCCTTCGTTGTGTCTTATCTCTTGCTGTTTCGTGTTCGTTTTCCATCTCCCATCCTCCGGTCCATTCGATTTTAGAAGACCTATTTGCGATCGACTTAGATTGGCTTTATTGAGTTTGTTCGAGCATCATCTATGATTTTGTAGGTTAGGCACAGCGAAGAATTCCTTCTTAAATTTTACTATGTTTATCTCTCTGCGATATGTCTCCGTCAATATTCTGGCGCATTTGGCTTCATAAACTGGGCGGAACAAACTTGTGGATAAGTTTGCGTTCAGAATTGCTGTAAGCCAATTACTGGAAGTCCATAGTTTCCTTGCAGTTTCACCGCAATATGGATGCTTATTTAGAGAAAATCACTGACAACATTTACCTGCTCATTGTCTTGACTTATGAGGTATAAGCCGGAGATTTTTCGCTGCTTAGGGAAGTTTCACGCAAACATAATGCTATTTCACGGCCTCTCTTTTTGCAGAAATGATGCCGCAATAAGTAGCTATTCTGATGATTCTTTTTTTTTCAATAACATTCATTTTGATTGAACTTCACCTTGGCACTAAGATGATCTGAATGTGATAGGAGGACCTATATATTTCAGGCTGTCATAAGACAGCCCTTAATTTATTTGCTAAAACTCGTTGCTATGGTTTCTCATGAAAATTAGCATCCGTGTTCTTTTCTTGGCAATAGACTGTACTGGATTAGCCTTGTGCTTTGCCACTGTACAAACTGTTTAATATTGCATTTGTTAATCCTTTGCAATAGCTATAGTGGATCTACTTGCGGTCTAGTTGAACTCCTTCAGACATTTGAGATTAAAAGTATGGGAGACTCATGTTCCACTTGAATCAAGGCTAGGAAATCTTGAAATGATCTCTAGTTTATTGTGGTGATTAGCTGTCCTTCTCATCACTGCTGTCAAATTGGAGATCCTTTACCTTAGGACGAAAATATTCTTCAGAAATATATGACAGTGGCAATGTATATATGGGCATTTTTGGTCGCACAAAATTATAAATTTAAAGCTTGCAACTCTCACTTTCTGATGTTTTGATATGATGATCTTAACAAAGAGTAACATCGACCCGGCTTGACATGTATATCACAAGAAGAATGATATGGAAGTCCATCGCCATCGCATATTGGTTTGTGATCTGCTTTTTTTATTATCTCTATTCTATAATCAGCAGTCTGTTGTAACTATTCCTTATGATGTTTCCAAATGAAATGTCGAGACAGAGAATTATGATGACACCGTTGAAGAAATATAGGAAAAAGTGGGTGGATTAGAAAAAGAACGTGTCGATGCGCAAGAAAAAGCAAAAAGCATTCCGGATGTCTACATATCTCTGCTCCCCCTCTATTCACTGATATTCAACTTGGCGGCCCTATTGCTGCAATCCTGTGTGCTGTCTGCATGGATATGCCTGCTGGGTTCCTCATATTTGTGATAGGATTGGGTTAGGAAGTTTGATGGTCGCCCTGACAACTGGCTAGAGGCGTTGGCCAGTGAGTCTCGACCTCGTCAGATTTAAGAATTAGGTAATTCTTTTTTCCATGCAAGAATTTTTAATGTCAAGGTATCAAAAAATGGAAAGACCCGATTTTTTTTTGTCGGTCATACTCTACTCTTACTCGAACTCTCACTATCAGATTTTTGTTTTACCTTTTTGTAGGACGTGGGAGTCGAAACCCACATGTCTACTAAGTTTTTCATCGTGCTCCTTTGTCAAGCGAGTGGAAAAGCTAAGTTTGGATCAACCAGCTGCAATAGTGGGCTTTGGAAGTTTGCTGCAAATGCCAAAATATAGTATTAACAAGATTTTGACAGCGGAGTTGATAGACAAATGGAGCTCAAAGAAGCTGGCTTTTTAGTTACTGGCGACGAGATTTCGATGACTCCCATAGACGTGGCAGTAATCATGGGTTTCATGTCAATGGAAAGCCGGTAAGAATTGGAAAAAATGAGGCTTTATTGGAAATGGAGGATAAATATGTCAATTCTCCTAGTAAGAAAAAAATTGCAATAAAGACACTTGAGTGTTAGCTCGATTGCGGGATAGGTGATGAAGCACGGTTCATAAGGACGTTTTTGCTATATACTTTCGGCACATTCCTTTTCCCAAATTCGGGTCAAGTGGTCGATGGGCATTATATGTTGTTCCTCAGAAATTTGGATGCTATAAAAGAATATGCCTGGGATGCGGCTTTGCTCGAGCATTTGACTATGTGGATAACTGGGAGAAAGGATAATAATAAGACGTCAGTTGGATGTTGTCTTCTATTCCTTCAGGTATTTTTTCACTTAAGCTTTCTAGTTCATCCTATATGCAAGTTCATGAACATTAATACTAATATATCTTATGAGTATTAGTATTGAATAAGGAATGAGAGGAGAAGACACCCCTTCTTATACTAGGGGCACTCTTATTACAACCATTGACTGAGATGTCATCTGATGGACAAGATCGTATCTCTCGACCTACCAACTATGGGCATTTATACCAAGAATGTTTTAGATTTCAACTCAATTACCGTCTTGCCCATCCTTGAGAATGTTCTAGAAGCTATTGGGAAAACCTTGGCGTCAAAAAAATCTTCAAGGATTGAATAAGAAGCAATTACACTTAAGAAGTTAATTGCTAATATAATTGTTTCCAAACGAGAAAACATGTACACACCAGCAATTAGACTAAATGAGTAATACAAGTCACTTACACAAGATCACGCGATAATTAACATTTGACTATTAGTTATTGCCGGGAGTAATCAAAGCAGTAAAGTGTTTGTCATACCTTCTTCCTCAAACGACTATGAAAAACCTTTCAGCTACGAAAGGCTCTAGCCTTTCCGCAAATCTCTTGTACCTTCCTACTTCGAGCCCGTTTGGTTCAGCATTCCCAAGGGGCTTTCAGCCCTGACAGCCCTTTGGGAAAATGCAAACCCGTTTGGCTCAATTTTTGGGGGGACTTTGGGGAGATGCAATTGCATCTCCAAGTATCCTTAAAGTCCTTTAGCTTAATGCATCTCTGGAGGTGCATTTGCAATTGCATTTTCGGAATGCATCTTCCCCGCATGGCCGTTGGAGCCGACGACCACCGGCCACCCTCCAGCGGCCAGATCTGGCCGCTGGTCAAGCTCCAACGGCTAGATCTAGTCGCCAGAGGGCCTGCCTAAGGTCGAGCGACCTCAGGTGGCGGTCGCCTGGGTTCGCGACCGCCTGAGGCGGCAACCTTAGGTGGTCGCGTGACCCAGGCGTTGCTTGAGGTTGCCGCCTCAGGCGGTCGTGTAACCTAGGCGCGCCTGAGGTCACTGCCTCAGGCGGTTGCTTGGGTCGCGAACCCAAGCGACGTGACCCGAGCGATGGTTGTCGCCTGAGGTCTGGCCGTCGCCTGGGTCGCTGGACCTAGGTGACCGCCGCCTGAGGTCGTGTGACCTCAGGTAGGCCTTTTAGCGGCCAGATTTGGCCGCCGGAAAATAGATTTTAAAAGAAAAAAATATTTATAATTTTTTTAATAAAAGATTTCACAAAAGTCCTTTAGCAAAATGTAGTATTATCAAACGGCATTTAGGCCAAAATTATTTTACAATGCAAAATTTACCAAACGGTATTTGCATTTCGAAAACTCCTTTTAGCCTAAAGGTATTTGCATTTCTCCAAGTGCATTTTCTCAAAGCCAAACCAAACGCACCCTTCTTCCTCAAGCATGCTAGGGCCATTTAAAACCTGGAAATCTGGAGGCTGCATCCGATAATAAAAGATCAAACTTTTCGGGAAAAGTGCCCATGTGCCTCAAATTTCCTAGATGGCCGGCGTTGGCCAATGGCCATGTCAGCACCGGCCGGCCAAATTCTGCCGAATGGACTGAATTAGCATAATTACAAAATGTTTAGGACTGAATTAGGAAAAAAAATGTTTATGATTGAATTGACATAATTGCAATATGTTTAGGACTTTTTTGGTAATTTTCCCGCCTCAAATTGCCCACTCTCATTCCATTTTGATCAACTTTATTGGAGTAACATGGCTTAATTCCTCTTTGTCGTTCCAATAACAGAATTAGCAAGCTTAGCTTCCCCAAGACCATCCACTCTTGATGCAAATCAAATAACAGAAGGGCGCCATCCGACACCAAAATCCGTCCCTTGCAAGAGACTTCATTGGCCTCTAATCCATCAATTTGTTTGAACAAACCGGGCAGATGAACTACGACACCATTCCCAATAACGCGTGGAGGGTCCTCATTAAGGATGCCTGACAGAACGAGGTGAAGAGCGAACTTCTTCCCCTCTGCAGTATAGATCGTATGCCCAGCATTAGCTCCACCCTGGTGTCAAAAAAATCTTCAAGGATTTAATAAGAAGAAATTACACTTAATTGTTAATATAATTATTTCCAAACAAGAAAACATATACATACACACCCACAATTAGAGTAATGAGTAATGCAAGTCATATACACAAGATCACGCGATATTTAACATTTGACTATTAGTTATTGCTGGGAGAAATCAAAATATGAAAGCGTTTGTCACACCTTCCTCGAACAACCATAAAAAAACCTTTCAATAATCTGTGATAGGTAAAGGATAGCATATCATGATTTTTACTCTTTCCTGAGGCGTAACCAAAGAGATAATTATTTTCAGGGGTTGCGAGAGAAAAGAAAGCCCGTCACAAAGAAATAACTCAGAATTTTGAAATTGCATAATAAAGCACAAAAGACTAGCATCACTTGCAACTTGCAAGTTACAACCTTCTTGACATTAACTCTTCCAAATCGGCGCTCTTCTTGATCTCATCTATGGGAGTTTACGTATTTAGCTAGCCTCTTAGATTCAACCAACCCAAGCATTTGTTCATTGCCATGCCAAAAATCAGGCATTAAGAAAGCCCCCAATTCCACACGCCCATAGCTGCGCACGAGGAACCCTCTACTTGGGCATCACGATTGCAGGTTACACCAAAAGAAGTCCTCGACCTCAAGAGACACAATGGTTATTTTTTCTATTCCAACGGAAGATAAGTCTCAAAGATAAGTCCTCGACCCGAACCTATGCTACGTCATGTTCAGGCTAAATGTTTACCTGGCAACAAGTAACGACGTCGAAATGCGGAGCCAAGATGTCGACGAGCTTCCCTTTGCCTTCGTCACTCCACTGGCAGCCCAACACCCCCAAGACCTGGCTCAGCCCCATGATCTGGCCGGGCACCTCGATCTTGGCCAGCCCAGGGGCAGTGAGGGGGAGGGCGGCCTGACCAAGCAGACGACAAAGGCGGCCCTGACCTCAAGAGACACAATGGATATTTTTTCTATTCCAACGGAAGTTAAGTCTTAAAGAATTGAAGTTCCTGTTGGAAATTTTCCGATAATGGGCTTACATTAATTAATTGATTTTCTATTTTATATAATCGGGTTAATGAATATTCCAATATATTTTAAACCCTAAAGTGATCTTATTGAGTTGGGTTTTGGCATCTATTAATTACGGGCCTAGTTGAGCAGCAAAGTATAGGCAATTGTGTTTAACTGAAGCCCGTAATGGGAAGGGCCCAGTTGACACGCTGTTGATTAGGGTTTGCTAGGTCCCCTCTCTAGCCTATAAAAGGGTAGGTTATACCTATCAGTCGCTTAATCCCATTAAAGCTGCTAAATCGAAATAGGTCATAGAGAGGATGAACCAACATACCGACAGATCACCGATCATATCAGGTTGATCCGTTTCCAGTCAAGTGAGGCCATGGCTCAAACATGTACATATTCGGATTCTTGGTGTTTTACAATCATGTATGAATCAAATTCATTTTTAATTTAATGATTGTTCATATTAAGAATTATTACATGTGGTATCAGAGCCAGTCATATATGATTGTAAAACCCAAATTTTTTTTTATGAACAAATTCGAAATTTTCTCCCTTTAACCTAATGTTGTCGTTATTTTCTCATGCGGACTCTTTCATCTATTGATTCTGAAACCTTAGGGTTTTTATTCTACATGTTGAGATCTTTCCAACCATATATAATTTATGGATTTTCGTTGAGAATTGAGAGAGAATTTCGAATTTGAAATTCTAGGGTTTGTACCTTGAAAAGTTCCGAATTTTTTTTTAAATTACTTGCAATTGAATGATTTATGTTATAAATTGATGCATGGGTATTGTAATATATATGTTTTAGATTTGTTTTGTTGCATAAAAGTGAGTTTTTTGGCTTTAAACTAGAGAAAATTGAATTTCGGCCATGGGTATAAGATCCGAAATTCTTGAAGGTTGAATGTTGATGTTTTGTTCGTTTGTTCTTCCATAATTTAGTTTAATCTATTTATAATGAGATTAGAAGTAAAACCCATGGAAAAATTTAATCAAAATCAACCTTAATATGAGTTTTTATGCTTCGGGTTTGAAACCGGGTCGTGTGACCCGGTTTGCAAAATTGTGACCCGGCTAGAGGTTGAAGAAGACCTCCAGCCGGGCCAGGCGGTCTTCTGGGCTCCTGGAAAGAAGCCCAGGCGGGCCAGGCAGGCCAGGCGGGCCTGTTTTGTGGCTTTCTGAGCCCAGAATCTGGGCTTCTGCTCCAGGCGGGTCAGGCTTCTTCCAGAAGCCCAGGCGGGCTGGGTTTCTGCCCAGGCAGACCGGGCTTCTTCCAGAAGCCCCGGCGGGCTGGGCTTCGATGGATTCTGGATTTTGGAATTCTCCCACGCGGACCGGTGGCCAGAATTTTCTGGCCCGAGCCCGCTAGGGCCAAAATAAATAAATAAATAAATATTTTTTTAAAAAAAAGGAAAAAGGGGAATTTGTGGCAAAAATTGTTGTTTAATGCAATATGATTTTGGGAAGCACATATTGTTAAGTGCTTCATATTGATAAATTTTGGGCATTGATTAAATGGAACATTATAAAATTTTTTGGAGTTCCTATTAATAAAAATTAGTATATACAATTACCCGCCCAAAGGGGGTTATTGTGTATATTAATTTGAAAAATTGCATGAAGAATTCCCACTTTAAAAAGATGGGGATGTATAATTGGAAAAATATTTATCCGCCCAAAGGGGATAAATTTTTTGAAAATTATATGTAATTCCCCTCTATATTAATATAATAGAGATAATTGATGGGGATGTATAACTCAAAATTTTATCTTCCCAAAGGGAATAAATTTTAGAGTTATGTGTAATTCTCCTCTGTGTCGAGATAATAGAGATGTATAATTTAAAAAGTCTTGTTTGCACAAAGTAAATAAGCCCTTGATAATTATATGTAATTCTCCTTATCATCTCTATATATTGATATTATGGAGATGTATAATTTAAATGATTTGTCTGCCCAAAGGGGATGAATTCTTGACAATTATATGTAATTCTCCTTGTTGTTGTTTTACAATCTTCATGCTATGAAAAATAATGGTGTATTATACGCTCTACCCAAAGGGGAGTTTATAATATGCTAATTATTTTGTGGAATCGCTTATTGCCCATAATTAATCATATTGAATTATGTGTGACAAACAGTTACTTTTGCTGTGAACAACAATAATGCCACGGTTGAGATGTTAACTGGATCAAACTTCAAGAGGTGGAAGCAAGATATAGAATTTGCTTTGGGAATTGTGGATATGGACTTGGCACTACGTGAGAATGAACCTCCCAAGCCCAATGACCAAAGTAGTACAGATCAAAAGGCCCATTATGCTAGATGGGAAAAATCCAACCGACTGAGCCTCATTGCTATGAAGAGGCCCATTGCTGAGCATCTCATTAGTGGTTTACCGGAAAATACGAATGCAAGACAGTTCCTTGAAGCAGTGGGAGAACGATATAGAGTCTCAAACAAGGCTGAAACTGGAAATTTGCTGCATGAGTTAACAAATATGAGATATGATGTTGCTGTGGGTGTTAGAGAGTTTATACTGAAGATGGTCCATATTCAGTCCAAACTCAAAACCCATAAAATTGTTCTTTCTGAAGATTATATTGTGCATCACGTCTTAAATGTTTTGCTAGTTGAATTCAGCCAAATTAAGACTACTTATAGCGCTCAGAATGAGACTTGGAGCGTTAATGCCCTAATTTCAAAATGTGTGACTGAGAAGGAGAAGTTGAAGAAGGAGAAGAATGAGTCAGCCCATGTAATTGCTAATGCCAAATCGAGTTCCTCTAGGGGAAAATGGAAGCCTAAAGGATCAAATGTTTATGGTCCAAAGAAAAGCCAAGACTTCAAGAAAAATGGGAACAATGGGAGAAATGGAGATAAGGATTTCAAGTGTTTTCACTGCAAGAAGCAAGGTCACAGGAGAGCCAATTGCTATAAGTTCAAAGCTTGGCTAAAAGGAAGAAAAGAAAGTCACCAAGGTGAGTTGTTGGTTTGTTTTGAATCAAATTTGGTTGATGTTCCTCCGGATTCTTGGTGGCTTGATTCAGGTGCTACTGTTCATGTGACTATCACCTTACAGGGTCTAACAAATCTAAGGAGTCCAAGTTTGAGGGAGTTAAAGCTTAAAGTTGGAAACGATGTTGGAGTTGATGTAGAGCGCATAGGCACAATTGTTTTGAATTTAGATTCTGGATTTCAGCTCATTTTGAACAATGTCTTTTATGTTCCTGGTTTTAGGAGAAACTTGATTTCTCTTTCTTTGCTTGACAAAGTTGGATATTGTCTTTATTTTGCAAATAAGAGAGTGGATTTGAGTTATGATTTCAGAATTATTGGGAATTGTGTTCTGTGTGATGGATTATATCGATTGTCCTTATCTCCTGATAGTCCATATTGTTCTTTTAATGTCGAGAACAATGTTGCTAAGAGATCCTTGATTAAAGAGAAATCTTCATTGCTGTGGCATAAGCGATTAGGGCATATCTCCAAAGAAAGAGTAAAGCGACTCATCAAGGCTGACATTCTTCCTCCTCTTGACTCGGATGATACTGAGACTTGTATTGATTGTGTGAGGGGAAAATTGACTAAAATTAAGAAGAAAGGTGCTACTCGCAGTCAAAATCTATTGGAGATAATTCATACAGATATTAGCGGGCCATACTCAACTACTCTGTATGGAAATAAGTACTTCATCACTTTTATTGATGATTTCTCCCGTTATTGTTACGTTTATCTGATTAAGGAGAAGGCTGAGGCTCTTGACATGTTCAAAGTGTTTCGCACTGAAGTTGAGAAACAATTGGGAAAAATTATCTAAATTGTCAGATCTGATCGCGGTGGTGAGTATTATGGGCGATATACTGAGACCGGACAACAAATGGGACCGTTTGCTAAATATTTGCAAGACTATGATATTGTTGCTCAGTATACAATGCCTGGAAGTCCCGAACAGAATGGTGTAGCTGAACGGCGCAATCGCACACTCATGGAGATGAAACGAAGTATGATGGGCAGTTCTAATTTGCCTGAATACTTATGGGGTGATGCGATTAAAACAACGGCTTATATATTGAATCGCGTGCCTAGAAAATCAGTGCCGAAAACACCTTTTGAATTATGGACAGGTAGGAAACCAAGCTTGAATCACTTTCGAGTTTGGGGTTGTCCTGCAGAGGTGAAAATTTATGATCCTTCTCAAAGGAAGACCGAACCCAGGACTACTAGATGTTATTTTATTGGATACCCTCACCATTCCAAAGGGTATAGGTTCTATTGTCCTACTCGGGGCACTAGAATTGTTGAGTCTCAAACTGCTAAATTCCTGGAGTTAGATGTTGCTGAAGATAATTCTTCCTAATCTTTTGAAAGGGAAGAACCAAATAAAACGGTTTCCATTCCATTGCCCATCTTGAGTGATAATTCCATGCGAGAGCCTTGTAGAGTGGAAGCGCAGCAAGAAGCAGATACTGGAGATATGGCTGCGAATGAAATTCCCCAGACGAATGATCCGGCTCCAGAAATGCCTATGCGGAGATAACAACGACAAAGAAGACCGGCACTTCAAGATGATTATCATGTCTATCTTGGAGAAGCTGATTTTGACATTGGATATATAGTTGATCCGATGACCTTCAAAGAAGCTCTTGATAGTGATCAGGCAGATAAATGGTTAAGAGCGATGAAGGACGAGATGATTTCCATGACAAATAATCAAGTATGGGAACTTGTCGATTTACCTGATGGGCATAAATCGATTGGCTGCAAATGGGTATTCAAAACCAAGAAAGATAATAAAGGCAACATAGAGAGATTCAAGGCGAGGTTAGTCGCAAAGGGGTTCACGCAGAGAGAGGGCATTGATTATACTGAAACTTTTTCTCCGGTGTCCACAAAAGATTTATTTCGGATAATTATGGCATTGGTGGCTCATTTCGACTTAGAGCTTCACCAAATGGATGTCAAGACAGCTTTTCTAAATGGAGACTTGGATGAAGAAGTATATATGCAGTAACCTGAAGGGTTTAAAGAAGATGGAAAGGAGAATATGGTGTGCAAGCTTCGGAGGTCTATTTATGGTCTCAAACAAGCATCACGTCAGTAGTACTTGAAATTTGACAAAGTTGTGAGATTATTTGGCTTTAAAGAAAACACGTTTGATTAATGCATCTAGATGAAAGTAAGTGGGAGTAAATATATTTTCTTAATACTTTATGTAGATGACATTTTGCTTGCCAGTAGAGATGTTGATCTATTGAATGATACAAAAAAGTTTTCTGTCTGCTAAGTTTGATATGAAAGATCTTGGGGAAGCCTCTTTTGTTTTAGGCATTGAAATTCATCGTGATAGATCTAAAAAGGTTCTGGGATTATCTCAGAAAAGTTATATAGATCGTGTTCTGAAGAGGTTTAATATGCAAACCTGCAAGGTTGGTGAAGCTCCTGTTGTGAAAGGAGATAAATTGAGTATAGAACAATGCCCCAAGAATGATGTTGAAAAAGAAGCAATGAAGAATGTTCCATATGCTAGTGCAGTTGGCAGTCTTATGTATGCACAAGTATGCACTAGACCTGATATTGCTTTTGCTGTGAATACTCTTGGGAGATATCTGTCGAATCCAGGTCATGAACATTGGGTTGCGGCTAAGAAAGTGATGAGATATCTGCAACGAACAAAAGATTTCATGCTTGTGTATAGCAAAGTAGATGACCTCAAGGTGATTGGATATTCAGACGCTGATTTTGCTAATTGTTCGGATGACAGAAAATCAACTTCTGGATATATCTTTATGATGGCTGGAGGTGTTATTTCTTGGAAGAGCACAAAGTAAACCTTGGTTACAAACTCTACAATGTATGCTGAGTTTGTAGCGTGTTACGGAGCTTCAACTCAAGCTGTTTGGCTTAGAAATTTGATCTCTGAATTGCGGGTTGTGGACTCTATTGCTAAACCTATGGTGATCTATTGTGACAACACTGCAACTGTGTTTTATTCCAAGAATGACAAGATCAGCAATGCGTCCAAACACATGGAGATCAAATATTATACTGTTAAGGACTTAGTCAAAAGTGGAGACATTGTGATAGAGAATATTAGAACTGAGTCCATGTTGGCTGATCCCCTAACAAAAGGCTTACGACCCATTTTGTTTAAAGAATATGTAAAGAATATGGGTGTTTTAAAGTCTTTTGATCTCTTTTGTTAGTGGGAGCTATATAGTTTGTATTTCTGGATATTATAATTATATACAAACTAATAATGCTTTTATAATGTCTATTAAAGCATTTATTTTTGATGATCATTATTATTGATTTTATTGTTATCCTTTCTTCTGTCGACTGAGAAATGGAAATATGAAACAGTATCTTTAAACAAATTTTAGTTTAAAGATGACTGGATGTCACTAATTATGAGATCCCATGCTGGATTGTGACATAGTTGGGCAATTTCATGTTGTTTAGAAATCGCACTGAGGCAATTTCATGTTGTTTAGAAATTGCACTGATGCAGTTTCATGTCGTTTAGAAATTGCATTGAGGACCGATAAGAAATAGTGTATATTTTGATCACATGTTGGCACTATTTCTTACTACACTACTAGACCCATGATCCATGAAAATATAATATTTATTATACGTGATTATGGAAGGTCATGTGTTACAGTATTTTCTTAACACGTTGATCGCCATAGTCCTATAATGAGGTTATATAGGATTGGATTGGTTTTGAGATGCCATTATTGGAATATTATTTTTCAAAATTGTGGCCACATAAAACAAATTTTTAGTTATTAACCCGAGTGTGTCGTTTTCAAAATTAAAATCATTTAAAAAAAACAAATTAATTAATGTAGCCCAAGTGGGAGAATGTTGGAAATTTTCCAATAATGGGCTTACATTAATTAATTAATTTTCTATTTTATATAATCGGGTTAATGGATATTCCAATATATTTTAAACCCTAAAGTGATCTTATTGAGTTGGGTTTTGGCATCTATTAATTACGGGCCTAGTTGAACAGCAAAGTATAGGCAATTGTGTTTAACTGAAACCCATAATGGGAAGGGCCCAGTTGACACGCTATTGATTAGGGTTTGCTAGGTCCCCTCTCTAGCCTATAAAAAGGTAGGTTATACCTATCAGTCGCTTAATCCCATTAAAGCTGCTAAACCGAAATAGGTCATAGAGAGGAAGAACCAGCATACCGACAGATCACCGATCATATCAGGTTGATCCGTTTTCAGTCAAGTGAGGCCATGGCTCAAACAGGTATGTAATTTAATTCCGCTGTACATATTCAGATTCGTGGTGTTTTACAATCATAAATGGATCGAATTCATTCTTAATTTAATGATTGTTCATATTAAGAAATATTACAAGATCAAGATTCGCTGTCCTTGCCCCCGTCCATCGACGACGCCTGGTCCCTTGCAGGGCTTGGAAATTTCTATTTTGCAAGCCTTGTAGAACCCCTCCACGATACCATCAAGTCCAGCGCCACCGTGAAGTATTGTCAATCCACGATTCTCGCGATGCGTCACCATTGAAGCCGAATTGTTGCTGCTCGGACGGCAATGTCGATCTGCTGTGACCTCTCACCCTCGAGGTCCTTATTGTTCGTGCTGATTCGAGGAGGCCCGCACCGTGGCGAACATCATCGTTGCCGTTGACGACTAATCGTCAAGTCCACGATTGTCATCCAATTCACGGTTTCGCATTGCCATCTCAATTTGGAAACTTTTGTGCGATATCAAAAGCTAGGTGAGAATCTAATTAATACAATTTTCTCATATCTTATTGCCTAGTCATGGAATTGCAATCTTAGTTGAATATTTGGTCAATATTGCCATAACTAAAAGATCTCCTATCCCCCCATGGACTAAGAAATTTTCCTTGTTTCACAACACGCATATGATTGTCAGTCCGATTTCATACCCAAAATATGACTTGCAATCACACAGAAAATCGTCGATCCGATCACATGCCGAGATATGATTCACCATTTTGTGAAAAATTGACCAATCCAATTTCATGCCCGAGATACAATTCATCAATTTATTTTCAAAATTAGATAGACATAGATAATATCTTGCCCAATTTGTTGCCGTGCTTTCTTGATGCCTTTACTCGAATTGATTTTGCTTATAAAAGAAAACCCAAAAAAAATATAATTTAGTTGGATGTGATTCTTGTTAGAATATTTTCTTTTAGGATAGTTTGCATGTTTAAATATAGGTTATTTTTAATTTTGATTATAAAAAAGAAAAACAGAAAAATTGACATGCTCATGTCATGTAGAATTAGGTCATTTTTCGTGTGTCATCTAGTCATTGCATGTTTAGGGTCATTTGAATATGTGGCATATTAGGATAGTTGCATTAAATATTTTCTAGTATTAGATTAAGTTAAATAATTAATGTTGCATGACATATAATTTGTATATGAGGTTGCACATTGCATGCTATCATAGTTAGACACTGTCGTACATCATTACATGCATTGCATGTAGTTTTGGCCTCATTAAACAATTTAAAACCTAAAAAAAAATAGTTGAATGATTGCATGTTAATTAGAAATCATATCTAGGATAAGTGAGTGATTTTTAAGCTAACATTGCAGATGCTTTTGTTGTTTTGAGGTAAGTATCTCTTCATTGTGCTCGCAATTTATTTATCTCTTTGCTTTATTGATTATTAGATAATGGTTGTGCGCTCACATGATCACCTTACATGTTAGGGAGTAGGTTAAAATCAATCCAAATTGCCTACAAATCTTTTTTTTTAAATAAAAGAGAAAAGGTGCTGAAAGGGCGTTAGAGAAATCTAACATATTCAAATCCTCGATCCCATAGTTTCTAGTTTATAAAAGTAAAGTAATTCTCCCGTTATTATACTTGGGTTTCTAATTAACCCACTAAAAATATATTAGTGGCAACTCTTAGTAAAACTCATTTGCATACCAAAAACTTAAACCTTAAGTCACAAATTGGTATGGGCTTGGGAGAGCCTAAACTAAGTTTAGGCTCAATAATCCATCAGCCAAACTCTAGGTGGTGCACCCGAGGTGAGGTCGCGATAGCTTGGCGACTCTGCTGGGGAACTTGAGTTTATACTCTTAATGGACTTAGGCCAATTTTCTCTTTCTAATTTTTTTTTTGTTTAGCAGCGAGGATACCAAGTACATCCCTAACCATTTGAGGTATTAAATATTTTTGCAGTAGGAGTTATAAGGAGTGGAGTGAATGTTAACCCCTTGTCTTGCAGGTTGGAGTTGGGAATGAATGTTTTGAATTTAAATAATTGAAGTATTGTTGTGAATATAAACTATTGTGCATGTCTATTCATTTACACTACACTCTCGCACACACGACCTGCCACCGAACCTAGGCTGCATAGAATTAATCAGGATGGTATTGAAATGGATACCACTTTGACTGCATGCCCATGGTACGAGTCGCCCATCTCAATCCTGAAATTACTTTCTTAGTGTCAAGAGTACCCACCTCAGTCCGTATGCCCATGACCCGAGTCGGCTCTTCAACCAAATCGGAGTCATGAGGACCCGACTTAGTCCGCACACCCGTGGCTAGTCCAATCATCCTTGTGGCTCAATTTTGTTAAGTTTTCTAGAGTAGAAATTGAGCCATGTACCATGTGCATGTCTTTGTGAATGCCATCAGGATTTTCAGTGAAGTAAGTCTTTTAACTCTTCATCCTACAATTTGCTGCATATTTCTGGCTAGTTCATAGTCAGTCTAGGTTAGCAATGGACTCAATGTCATTTTCCTTTAATGGTCATAATCGTGGAATTTTTCAAAAGAGGGGACATAAAGAACCAAGATTTTTTGGTGGATTTATTCCAACTTATGTTTTCCTTTCCTCGAACATATCATGAGTCATTCCTTTCCTAAGTAACTTTTCTATGTTACTGTTTTTTCAAATTTCACTTTATAGAAAAATTGGAAAAATGGCTCAAAAGAAAGGGAAAAGTGAATTAGGGAAATTGGACTAAGTTATGAATCGACCCTATCTAAAGTCAAATACTTATCATTTTTCATCTCTTCTTAGGTGACTACAGGTCGTCAACAATCATCCATTGTCCATCAATTCAAAAAGTTGATATTCAGACTAGGTGATTATGGATCATCAACCATTAGCCATTCATACATGGCCATGGGCAAAAATGACCGATCAAAATGAAGTGTTGAACCGTGTTGTTAATGACATGAGCAAGCAAATTGCAAGCCTTGAAAGTCAGGTTGACGAGCTGTGTGCTACTGTAGTTTCTCTCATGAAGCAAAAGTGCCATGATGACATGGATGCGTCATCTTCAAAGAGAAATTTCAACCCGAGGAAAAGAGCCAAAAGGTGTCACGCCCCGACCCTCGAGCACGCGGCAACCCCTATTCTCTTGCGGTCATTTGATTTGCGACTCTCCAGGATCTATCGCCGACCGTAATTTATATCTTTTAATTAAACGCATGCGAAAGCGAATCACAATCCCCAGTTAATTACAAAAGCAAGGATAGCAGGAAAACCCAACAAAAACACATTCAAAAGTGTTGCTTTATTTATCTACTGATTAACCCTAGGAAGTTTACAAGTACAAGCCCTTACCATGGGCATCTTCCTATCGAGCCAATGAAACCAACAAGCGAGGGTTAATCTACTCCCTTCAAAAACGGCCACGAGCCGTAACACGCATTGATCCTCCATCCTATAGACCTGAAAATGGTTATTCAACAACTAGTAAGATAAAATCTCAGTAAGTCAAAATCATAATCCTCGATTAAGAATTTCACTCGCCACAAGAGTAGGCTAACCATGCAACCTAGTTTCGGCAAACAACACATACCACACCTCAAGCAACATTATCATACGACAATTCAATAAGCAAATGCAAACACAAGCAACCCTACCTAGCCTTGGCACACGCAACTTGCAGAAACTGTCATTTTAATTATCACGACATTAAGAGGCATGCAAATAATCAAAGCATTGCACACAGCTTTCTCATATCTCACACTCACACATGTTCCAATTATTACGACCCCTAGGGCCACGATACAACCTTATGGTTGGCGGTCAACTAGTCATAAACCAGGCATTGTCCTCCCCCATGAGGCATGGCGACGTCACGGGCTATCTCCCATCGACGGCATTCCGTAAGGAGCATGAGTCTAGCCTCCACCGCGACTCCACAACTGACCACTGTCAGGCAACCGATCGAAGTCAGGACGACCAAAAGGCCACGGCACAACCCCAAGGGTTTGCGGTCTATCGGCAGCGCCGGGCTCTCCTCTTAATGTGACCATACAACACATCATTAAACAATATGTTCTTTTCTTTGCTCTATCATGAATGTACATACCATTCGTGCTCATGCAACATGCTATTGCAGTTAACACACGTATAATGTCATGCAACAGTATCCAATAGTCATGTACAACAGCAACAGTCCATTCACTCACAAAAGTTGCAACAATCAGCAGTTTAAGTCACAATCTAATAATCAATTCCGGCTAATCAACATCACAATACTTGCATACTTTTCCCAAAATCATCACGTACCTCAATAAATACAGTGCCCAACCACACGTCTCAAACTTCAATAATAAATAAGCACGTGTCATCACAACTACGACAATCAGCTATTGCCATCAATACTCGATTATCCCAAAATAAATATAAACTATAATTATACTCAAAAATACTCATTTAAGAAGTATGCTATAGTCAATTGTTCCCATAAAATAATTTACTCCCACAAAATACTTTTAATTATTTTCCAATCCCATAATTAATTATCCAACCCAAATAATTTCATTTAATAAAATCATTCTTTAATAAATCAATGTCATTTGATAACGTAGTACATGAATGCTATTGACATTAGAAATTAGACCATAGTAATTTTCCCACAAAATTACACAATTAAAATCATTTCCCATAAATAATCACAATTAATTATTTTCTCCAAAAATAATTAATTTTCATAAATGAATAGTAATAACAATATTAATAACTGGAAATTATAAAATAATTTAATTAATTATTAATTAATTATTCCCAAAAACCCTTACCAAAAAAAATTAATTATTCCGAAAATAATAATAATATTTATTAATACTAACCATGGTTACTATTCTAACCCAACTGCAGTTAATTAACCCAACCACGGTTACTTTAATCTAACCTCAGTTACCTTAATCTAACTGCGGTTACTTTATTCTAATCATGATTAACACTAAGCAAGCTTAATCAAATAATATTCTATTGCTAATTAACCATCATCCAAAGCATTAATCAAATATTAAACTAATTAAACTATTCCTAAGCAAGATTAACCCCTAACTAAGGGATTAGGAAATCGACTCATGGTTTAGTGATTCCGACGATACAGGCGCGACGGCGGCGGCGAGGGCGACACGCGGCTACGTTCGAAACATCGAGACAAGCGGTGACAAAAATGGGTCTTAGCGATCAGGTGGTTCCAATTCGGTGAGAAACAAACGACTATGGACGCGGCTCAAGGGACGAGCGATGCCGGGACGTGGTTTGGACTCTCCGGCAGCGTATGGCGGCTCTAGCATGCAGCAAAGGTGGCTGATTTGGGGAAATCACAGCAGCCCATGCTGCTGTTTTGGAAGAAAGAACCAAAAGAGCTAGGGAGGGGGGGAGAGAGAGAGAACGTGGGGTGGGGTGGGGTTGATCGGTGGAGAGAGAGAGAGAGGTTTGACTGTGGGTCAACAAAGAAAAGGGGGGGGGGGGGAAACGTGTGCAAGAAGTTGAGAGGAGAGAGAAAAAGAAAGAAAAAGAAAATACTAAACAAACTTCTAGAAGGGGCAATTTGGTCTTTTTACCCTGGAAGCACAATTTCCCAAATATTTGGCTCCAAAACTCGGCTTGTTGAATCATTTTCCAATAATTTCGGGCTTACCGATAAATTCGAGAATCAATGAGGCAACGTCCAATATTTTAG
>CM026413.1:12848275-12946973 GCA_014858505.1 Corymbia citriodora subsp. variegata
TGACTACAGGATCGTCCTTACGCAAGTCTCACGGTCGAGTCGTTTTCCCAGGTCAAGTTCTTTAGTCGCACGAGTTCTGTCCTCATTAGCCTTTCCCCTCAAGGTCAGTATCTCAGGAGTGATCAGTTCCGAGTGAGATCAACCAACAATGCACTGGCGAAATTAACGTTCAGTCCTCCCTCAGAGGGCTCGAATTTCAGGACGTCACAGTAGGACACGGGGCCAGTAGCTCTACGACGATGAGAAATAGTGGGTCTTCGCCAAGGCAAAGCCGGGAGAACTCATGTTATATCCTCTCTCTGTATTTTTGTGTATCCTCTTCAGTGTGCGTGGTCCACCTACTTTTTATAGGTGAGAGGACTATGTTATTTAAGGCAAGATGATAAATTTGCACGTTGTCTATTTAGCTTTTGTATCCCACATGTAATATTTTTTCAATATTTCATCTGACACATTCCCTGAATATTGAAAGAATAATGCGAATATTCTCAGAAACATTCTCATATTCTCGGGAATATTCTCATATTCCAACTCGTCACCCCTTAATGGCCATAGTCAAATTATTTTTCCTTGTGGGCTTAGTCCAACTTGTTAAATTAAAGCTTAGAATCATTAATTAAAGCTCATCTGCCACCTAAATGCAATAATAATAAATGCTCTTAAAACTATATGCTATGCAATTTAATTGCAACATTTTTTGTTTAAGGGTTAAAATTAATCCCTAATTTTTTGTGCATTAAAATACTAATGATCAATCAAAATTTAGATGTTAACAGATCGACACTGAAGTCTCCGTATAAAGTGGTGCCAAACCTATCATTGCCGAAGTTGTCAATGTCGTGAAGAGTTACTAAATTTTCGAGACACCGCATTTGTAGCTGGTTTTGAAGTTTATCAACAACCTACCAATGGGAGGTTGTTCTAGACAACTTCCTTAGTTATTTATAGTTGTTTTGAGGTGTTTTTTTTTTATGTTGGTCAAAGTTGGAGTACGAATTTTGTGAGTATGCAAGTTCCTAAGACAAGTAATTGTATTTGTAATATCCTAGGAGTCTCTAATATTTTGTAAGTTTCAAGAGTCAAAGTTCTAAGTTTCTAGGTTTTTAACGTTGGTTAGATCTCATGTCTATTTATTGCTTGTCTATTTCCTATGTCGTAGTCCTCCTATAAATAGGGGAAACCTCTCCCTTATAATGTAGACGATTTTAGATGAATAAAAATTTGTTTGATTTCTTCTATGTGAGTAGATAACTTCTATCATCCGATTAACTTATGAGTTCGATCGGATAGTTTATTCGTTCGGTTTATTTATTTTTGCTGTATTTTCAAATTCTCTGGTTTGAGCTTAGAGGGACTTGAAAAACACACCACAGAATTGACTTGAGGCTGAAGCCGGAAACTCAATCGAGCTCGAATCAAGTTCGAGCAGCATCCGAGTCCAAAGGCTCAACTCGAGTACAGAAACGTGTCCAAATTCTCAGCCCTACTCAGCTCCGAATCAATCTGACCAGAAAAGAGAGAACTCCCAATCAAGAATCGAACGGAGGAAGTCATTACTTGGCAACAACTTCGGTGGCACCTTCCTTGGTAACCGCATCAGGAGAAAGAAAGGACAAACTTTTTGTAGCAGCATCTTAGAAAACCATTTTTCGCCAAAGAATATATCGGTCTTTTCACCACCTGGTTGCAAAGTAAAACGTTGATTTCCCGCGGAAATCCTTCATAGTTTTACCCCCAACCGGTTCTTCATTGGCTGTTTGGAGGGCCGGAAGTAGAAGAAAAGAACGGCTTTTGCCATTAAAGAAAGAATATATTCTCCCTTCATCAGATGGAAGCGCATGCTTACTCCGAGAAGGTTCACATGGCTATAGCATGAATTTAAAAAAGAAAAGATTAAACACAGAACCAAACATTGACCTCGGTTGAAGAGGTGAAATTGCCTGGTTTGGGTTGTCAATGGAGGTATTTATCGAGCAAATTGCCACTTGCTTCCGTCTGTTTCAATTCTCCAAATCCGAAAAAGCGCAAGTCAACCATCATCGACTCGCCAGTTCTCCAAGAGCAGCACGATAAGGAAGCTCGGACAATCGATTCTGTTCAAGCTGCTAAACCTCTGTACGTGTTGAAACAAAAGAGAAAAAGCTTCTCCGATCGTTCTCAACTTTATAGTTTCTTCCGAAAGTGAAAGAGACCCAATTTCAGATTCTGCGAACAAAGTGCGCCTTACGCAAATCATTTTGACCCGTTTCGCTTCCTAAAGGACGTGTTATTGTTTCTTGTTCCTCAGTAGGTCTCTTGTTCTTAATGATTTTTTTTTTGTCTCTGTAGATTTAGCAACGGACTCGATTTGGTGACCTCAATCGTGTCATCCGATATTCTTTGCAATTCATGGGCTGCAATCTCTGAACTCCAGTCCTAGATTGACCGCAATCACCAAAGCTCACCATCTTCTGAAACTATGAAATTCCGAGAATTCCAACACCTAGAATATAAAATCATTGCTTTTGAGACCCCTCCAGTAGTTATGTCTAAGAAGAGGGCGATTTGGTCCTTTCTTCTTCAAGTATGGTCCTTACTAATATTCTTTATACATTTTATCATCTGCATAGCAACTTGTGCATCTTTAATTTAATTACTTAATTATTAAACATGTTAGTAACATTTGATTTATTTTGTCATATTCAATATATCGTAAGGGAGTTTTCTAAAACTTTCATTGACTCAGTCTATGTAAGACTAAAATCATCAAAGAGATATTACAAAAGCAAGTGGCAGTTTGCTCCATAAATGCCTCCATCGACAACCCAAACTAGGCAATTTCACCTCTCAAACCCTAGTCAATGGTTGGTTCTTTGTTTAATTTTTTCTTTTTTAAATTCATGCTATGGCCATGAGAACCTTCTCGGAATAAGCATGCGTTTCCATCTGATGAAGGGGAACATATTCTTTCTTTAATGGCAAAAGCCGTTCTTTTCTTCTTCTTCCGGCCCTCCGAACAGCCAATGGAGAGCCGGTTGGGGGTATAAACTACGAAGGATTTTCGTGGGAAAATAACGTTTTCATTTTTGCAACCAGGCGGTACAAAAACCGATATATTATTTGGCATATCGTAAACTTTCTTGTCAGCACTAAATTGTTTTTCTAAGATGCTGCTATAAAACGTTCGTCCTTTTCTTTCTCCTGATGCAGTTACTAGGGGTGTGCAAAAGAACCGGGAACCGCCCGGACTGCCCGGGACCGGACCGGACCGGTCCGGAACCGGTGGTTCCTAAAGGGACCGGTCCGGTTCCCGGTTCCAATTTATTGGAACCGGTGAGTACCGGTCCGGTTCCCGGTTCCATGGGCGGATCCGCCCGCCCATCCATCCGGACCGGACCGGTATTATAATAATAATATATAATAATTTTTATTGTAAAAAATCATTTTTTTTAGTTGAAAAAAAATTAAAATTTTGAAGCCCCATGTTTATAATTTTTATTGTTCTATTTGAGGTAACCTACCAAGAGAGATAAAGAAAAAAGCGCGAGAACATTTGCGAAATCTCTAAATAGACTATATTTTCGATATGTGTCCAATGGAGTTTATTTTCTTCGCCCGCTTGTGAGACCGGTTCCATAGATCCACTCGGGAACCGGACCGGACCGGCGGTCCGGTTCTCGGGTGGATCCATGGAACCAACGGGCGGTTCCCGGATCCAATTTTTTGGAACCGGTCCTTAGCGGGCGGTTCCCGGTTCTAGGGTGGGAACCGCCCACCTGGACCATGCACACCCCTAGCAGTTACTGCCTCTTTGTCGTCTGAGTCTGTTATATGTTTACCAAGTCAACAGTGATGGTCCCGAAAGAAAAGAAAGGAAAAAAAGAAAATAAAAAGCCACTGTCAACAAAGCAAAGAATAGGACTTGTGGTTTACAAAGCTCACCCGAGAGCTTGCGCGAAAAAGGAAATAGAACGAAAAGAGAAGAAGAGGAGGAGGAAAGAGGAAAAGAGAATGGGGCTTCACGCATACTCACCACAAAACGCCTCACTAAGTCGACTCAATTCCATCTTGCTATGTTTGATAAGTGCTCATGTCTCTCGTTCATCTAATTGGAATAATTTTTAGGGTTAGGACTCAAATTTGAAGTCACGTGAAAATCAACCTGCGAAATTCAATTTTCGAGTTGTGGACCTTTGGGATTTTATGGAAATTTCAGTTTATGGCAGTGTAGAGTTGTAGGGTTTGATAGGAATAGTTTTGGAGCAATGGTTTGGTTGGAGGAGATTTTAGGTTTTGAGGGCGAGTTTCGGATTGTGTTTAGATTTGAATAATTTCTTTGGGCGAGCAATTTGTTGTCGCGTGAAAGTTATTCTATTAGCATTTAAGTTTAATTTAATTGTGTGACGTCCTGGATTTCGATCCATTTCGACTCGTGTGAGATGATTATTTCATCAATGCACTGTTGGTTACGTTTACTCTGAGTTGGTCCCTCATGAGTTAACTGATTGTTTGGAAATGCGATTAAGGATGGATGCACGTACGACTAGTGAATTCAATTAGGGACTGGCCACTCGACCATAAGGATCAAGCAAAGATGATACCACGCTATTGCAGGTCAATTAGCGAACAAAAATAAATCAATTCGACGGAGAACAAGGTCGGATCGCGGGTGATTCCGCTCGACTTTGATATTAACGACGAATGATGTTAAATTGATTTCCTATTGGCCCTGTATTTAGGGTGAGCAATCGATCTCTCACAATTATATGACAACGGAGAATCACCATGATATGAATAGATACGATTGTGGATTGAAAAATTATCAACCACGGGTTAAACGTGTGGAACACCCTAAACGTTGCCCGAAAGTCAGGTCGTATCAAAGTCGCGACTGGTTGAAATTAATCACAAAATTCAATTCGATTTCGGGTACCGAACTTTCAAAGACGTCGAGACAAAAATATTGAATAACGCCTAATTAATTCCCAAGTCAGGAAATTGCCCGAATTGGATTAACGGGCCAAGATTATGACCAGATTTTTGGGAATCGCACTTCAGGGGTAAAATACCGAATTGCCCCTAGAAGCTTGTTTGATTATTGATTTTTTAAGGTTTCTCTCTCTCCCGCACTTTCCCTCTCTCTCGCACATTCCCCCCTCTCTCTTCTACAGCCCTCTCCCCCCACTAGCCTACCTTTTTCCTCTTTTTCTTCCCCCTTCATTGACTTGTCCCCTCACCCCTTCTCTCTCTCTCTTCCCCATGCACGTACGCCCCGAGAAAATATTAGGTGGGCCGGGCGCGCCAAGTCAACGTGCGCCCCGACCAATCAGAATACAAAACGTGTCTCCATGTGGCGATGTGGGGTCCGCTCACCAAAGTGGAATTTCTACTCGTAAAATAATCATCTTTCTCTCTCATCTAGCTTGCAAGCTACCCCTGCGCTGTCTCTCCCTTCTCTGCAGAGTCTGCAGACATTTATTATCTTCTCTCTCCTCTTCTTCCTCGTTCTCTCTCTTCGAAGAAGAAGAAAAAACCAGACTTTCAAACAAATTTCAAATCCCTGCTTTCGCTCCCATTTGCTACTCCGCTGTGCGACGCTCGCTCCGTCTCTGCTCCGTCGCTTCCTCCGTCTCTGCTCCGACGCAGCTTTCCTTTGCGCACTAATCTGCTGGGGCGGCCGAGATTTGGGGATCCCATTTCTGCAACCACTTGAAGAGCAGCTTTCCTCTCGGTCCTCTCTCGCCTTTCCTTCTTCTCGGCCGATTGATTTTTTGGTGTTTCGAGTGCGAGCGAGCGAGCGAGAGAGAGGGAGGAGATTAAGTGCTTCCAGTTCACCAATGGAGAGAGACGGGATGAGGAGGACGGCATCGTCTCCCGGGCCTCCAAGGTGTCGTGGGCCCGCTCCTTCAGCGTCGCCTCTACTAGCACCGCCGACACCCGGCGCTCCGAGTTGGACTCCGATTCCAGGGACTTCGGCGACTCCGTGGTCTTCTACGAGCTGCTCTCCCAGCGCCGCGCCAACGATTTGCGGGTCTTCTCCTTCGCCGAGCTCAAATCGGCCCCCAAAGGGTTAAGCAGGGCTCTCCTGATCGGTGAGGGAGGGTTCGGCTGCGTCTACAGTGGCTTTGCGCAGTTCCCCTGGTTTCGACTCTTGATCTCCCTCCTCGTGTGGAGGTGGGTTGGGGGTAAATTTCGATCTTTGGCAGGAGCCGAAGATGACGAGTCTGCGGAAGGGCTCCAAGGTGTGGGCGGAGGACTGGGATTCCGCTTGGGTCGCCGCGGAGGTCGCCGATTTCGCCGGGAAGCAGGCCCTGGTCGTGATCGCCGCTGGTAAATTTTCTTTGTTTTTTGCCACTTCTCATTAGTGTGCGCGTATGCATATTTGCTTGTTGGGATATGAGGGTGCTGAGTTCATTTTCTCCCTCCAACCGGTCATCCGCGTAGGCCGACTGGCATCTTTATTCCTAGTTTTCTTTATCCTTGACAGTTGGAAAAAGAGAGCAACCGACGTCGGTGCGTGTCGGGGGCTGCGTGCCTCCCGCGTTGCTTGCGCTGGAGTTTTCTTCTCCTCTCTGCATGTGACCCCACTTTGCATCGGGATCCAATCCGTCGCCTCTCCTGATTCATACTTTCTTTGTCTATTTAAGGCTTCGATCTGAATGTCAAAGGAGCGAACTTTGCATCTCCGACATCCTGAGCAAACCCGAGAGGCTCTCTAGATTTTCTTCATCGGAGAAGACGCGAAGAAGGTACGCAAGACGATACGGAATTTCTGATTCTCTGTCGCCGGCCGTGTCAGTTAGATGCTCCGGTTTCTTGGTTTTTGCATTAGAGTTTAGTCCCTGATTCTTGCGTTTGATGATTTCGGAACTAGGACAGGACAGAGATCTTCGCCGATTCTTTCTTGAACTTGGGGTGGTCGTTGTTCGGACTTTGGTTTGCGAGCTTAGTTGATGTCAACCTTTGCTTCAATCGGAGTTTCCTTTATTTTATTTTTTACTCTTCTGTTAGATGTGTGCTGATCGTTTTGTTAGGTGGTTCGAGTTTGTTGGGAATTACTAGGGGTGGGAGGATTCAGCGCAAGGCTGTAGCTTTGCAAGCTGGTCTGTCCTTCTGGATTTCGCCAGCAATCGTTGCTTTCTGCTTATCTGCTTATGTTGTCTGATATATTTTGCTTGATTGGCTACTTAGTTTGTCATGATCTTACCCTGCAAATCCCAATGACTTGTTTGTTCTGTGAGATACACTCACTGGCTTTCGGATTATAGTCAGGATTCATTATCATGTTCAATCTCTGGACTGGAGAAGTTTTCACTCGGGCTTATGCTAGTTAGAATAGGCCAGGCGAATCAACATTCGAGGACAATTACCATTGTGCAAACTTGAAACTGCAGTCCTGATCCCCACATGTTGTTTGCATTCCAATTGCTTTTCTTACCAATTTGACTTCCTTCTCCTTCGAATCTCTGCATTTGCTAATGGATCGTTCTTCATTAGCGCCAATTTCTTGATTGTGAATGAGGATACCTCCATGTTGATGACGATATTCAAATATCCGTATCTCTTGTTTGCTGTCTTGGTTTTGAAACTATCCTTAGTGTAGTTTGCTAGTGTTTCTTATTATTTAACTCTTTTGGTATGTGTTCTAGCCATGGAATTTCTTCAGAGAGCAATTAGGGCAAGTATGACGCAATTATAATTAATTCATCGGACCCTATGGGTATGTGAATTCTGATTTGTGTTAATGATTCCATTTTATTTGTTGAGTATGGTTACATATATTATGTATTTTGATTCATCTTGAGTTCAAAGTAAAGTTTGTGAGAAGGAATTGTAGATAATGCAATGATGTGCAGTAAATTATGTTTTGTACGCTTGTTTTAAACAATAGTTCTACTGCCTTGATGTTTATGTAGAATTTTTTGACGTTTTCTGGTGAGATTTGAATTTGTTGATAACTATGCATTAAGATTTTCGGTTTCTGGGTTTCCTAATGCCAGCATTTAAGCAAAATATCAAGAAGAAATGTTCTCATCAGATTGTACAGCTGTGTGCAGGTCCTGCTCAGGAGCTGTTGGAGAAGCCATTTTTTGAGACCATGGCTAGGGCATAGTGGTGTTCTTTGCAGCATGGTAGAAAGCATGTGGCTCCACACACATCTTATAGAAGCCATGATCTCTATCTGCCATGAAACATTTAAAGGATCGGTCCACTATGCACGGGCAAGTGTTCCTACATAACCAAGGTAATTGTTGAAGTACTCCTGCTGAAGAATCATTATCACATGATTTGTTCAAATTATCACAGTAATTTATGTGTAAAGTGGTTTCTTTAGCTTCTTGTAGGTATTGATGTGATAAAACATGAGTAGGTGTGTAAATGCCGATATGAATACTATGGAAATATTTCTCACATTTGGGCTAATTACTAATAATGCAGTGGAGTGATTGGATTTCTCTTATGCTCGACGGAGGGCCACGTGTTGATTTTGTTCATCCTGTCAACACTGCTGAGAAGTTAGAAGGAGCCACAAAGCATAGAATAAAACTTCGATTTTACAATTTGGAGGTAAGCACTCTTGGTCTTGCTAAAGTTCAATTAGATTGCATTGGTGACTTCAGTCTTGTGTTATTCACAGTAAGTTCAGCTGAATTACGAGAAATGCCAGATGTGCTCAGTTGCTTTTGCGCTGCCGACATTTCTGAAGTAGGAGGTGAGCTCACTGCAAGGGATTGAGAATCCAGTTCAATGAAGTTGTGCTCTCGTGGGTCGAAGCAGCAACTCTATTATTTAGCAGTATAGGATTGTTCCTTATGGGAAAATATGATTATTGCTGAATATTTAAATAGTGTGAATCATGGAGACTTAACTTCAAGGCTCTAGTTGAATGAAGATTTTTAATGTATTGTCTTTTGACTATTTCTATGCAAATGATATCAAGTATTGTTCTTACACTTATGATCACACTGGCAAGTACTGTTGTCTGATCATCCATAAGAGTACACTTCCCTTCCGGAGAAGAAACTACACTTGGGAGCTTCTCGGCTGTAAAAATTTTGACCTATTTGTGTGGATTAGATAAATGAGTCAGGTTTTATGTGTGGTTTTTCTAATCTTTTGGAGAAAAGGTTTGGTTTTTGTCACGAGGACACGTGGTTTGATTTCATCGCTTGCAGTTCACATTGAAGCAAACTCAAGCCAAAACTCCATTGATGGTTTATGCAGGCCTTTTTGTGGAAGGGATTGCTCAGGCTATGCCTTGTTCTTGTTATATTTTAGCTAATCACAATGACTAAGTGGAGTTGTAGGGTCATGCAATGCCACATAGCTTGAAGAAATCCATGCTGAAGGGAACTCTCCACTACCATGGGAGTGTCGTGAATAGACAGTTGAGGACGTATTAGAAAATTTTGCAGAATAAAAAAAGGTTAGATTAGTTTTCGATAGAAAAAGAAACTTTCTATCAACTAAATGAAGTCATAGGTGCAATTGATGGTGTTACTTCATCAAAAGACTTTATTGAAGGTGTCAAATCAACGAAACATGAAATCTGTAGCATATATTGCTCCCATTTCTACCGATTGTCCGTTCTCTAAACCCAGTTGCTTCACGATGTACTCTTTTGCACGGCCTCAAAAGAATATTGGAATTGAGATAATTACATGGCAATAATAAATCAATGCTCTTCCCTCATTATCCTGAACATATTGACTGCAAAACACTTTATTTGGTTGTGCCTTTTTGTCAGATGAGACTGCAGAGTCATTTATTTGGTTATTTGATATGTTTTTGAAGTCTATAAGAAATAAAGCTCCAAAAACCATTTTTACCAATCAAGACCAAGCCATGGCAAAAGCCATTCGAATAGTGTTTCCAAATACTCAACACCGTTTATGTACTTGACACATTGAGCAAAATGCCATTCGAAATATTCCACATCTTTACCACAAGCCAACATCTATGCGTTGTGATGTTTCATGCGAAATGTGAATGGTTGCTTTTCAGGAAAATGGCCGAGTTCTCGCAAATCCTATTAGAATTAACGGTGTGAACTTCTTATGTAAATCAATTATGCAAGGATTGATAATGCCGAAATGAAAACATGAGACAAACTGGCTCAAGACAAGCAGCTAGATGTCCAAAGAAGCATGGGCCTAACCAGTGTAAGAAAAACGATACCATACTTGAAAATGCATGTGCTTTTCGCATCTTATGACATAATCAATGTTACATTGAATCACCAAGTTTTTACCAATCCAGGAGTCCAATTTCTCCCATCCAACTTCCCTATGGAATTTCTCAAGTTGACTATCTCTCTAATATCAAACACTTTCCTCAACTTACTGCTTCCCTGTTTACCGGAATTGACCTTTGTCTCCTCTGCAGCCTCTCCCTTCACATCTTGAGCTTCAGTTTCTCCTGGGTCAGGAACAACATCCTCCTGTGGGGATAGTTTGCTAATGATGTTTCCAAGCATCTCGACCACATCACTCAGTTTAGGGTGTGATTTCGGCTGCTTCATCAGGCACTCATTGGCAAGAGAAGCAAGTTTCTGAGCTGACCTAATGCAATCTTGTCCTTTGAGTCGTGGGTCTAGAATGAGGGAGAATTTCTTTTAATCCGAAACATAAGGTGACCCAATCCAAAAAAAACCACCCCGAAGGAGATTCCTTTGATAAGTTCATAAAGAATCACCCCGAAGCTACATACGTCACTCTTAGCATGAGCCGGCCTGTACGTACGTACTCTAGAGCTGCATAATCAATTGTTCCTACAACCTTAGAGAGAACGGATACGTTAGTGATGCATACTGAAGTTGAGAAGTACTAGTATCTTCTCATGGTGAAAAACTTCAAATATACTATAGCTATCCACGCACAAAAAAAATAATCGAGCAAAGAGTGGTAACAGTGGCAGAGAAAAAGGTTTTTCTGAAGTGTAGAGAAAGCTATGGCAAGTAAGAAAAGCTTTCATACTTGTTCTCCTTGTAAAATGATAGGAATATTCCGCAAACAGATGGCTTGACTTAGTGATGTTGACACATGAGTCAGCCATTCAGCCGGTCCCTGCTTAGCCAATCCAAAATCTGAAAGCTTAGCATTGAAGTCTTCATCTAACAGGATGTTTGATGTCTTAAAATATCAGAAAATTAGCTGCACAAAGCAAGCGGCAAAATTAAATGTAATGTGTTCATGGCATTCTTTCCAAGCGAACTTATATGGAAGAAAGCTGTGGCCAGAGTGTGAACATCAGAAATTGATTTAGAGTCATGCACCTGAAAATCCATTTCTTCATGCAGGTATGCCAATCCATGAGCAGCATCCTGAGTGATTTTCAACCTTACTTTCCAGGAAAGAGGCTATGGCACCCGAGCCAGGAGATGACCTTCCGAGCTTTTATTGTGCATAAACCAACAAGCTTGACAAGATTTGGGTGCTTGACTACACCAAGAAAATTTACTTCATTAATCCACTCCTTATGCCCCAGAATATTTGGATATACTTTCAGTCAAATCGTGCAGTTTTTCTCTTAGACTCTTTACGAATTTCATAGGCATTCCAACCCCCCATTAACCCCTACAGCAGGAGAAAATACTCACTCAACCAACTGTAGAATTAACCAATACATACAATTGTAGATTTTCCCAGTTGCATTCACATCCCTCAGCATCTAGCGCTAAGCACAGTAACTGCTTTTCTATTTAATTCCAAGTTGGAAGCTTCAGATGCCGTACGGAATGAAGTAACTAGAGCAACTCTAATAAATTAGGAGGAGATTCGCCAAATGCTGTCTAGGAAATGTGAGCAAATTCCATTCCTAGTTTTATTTTTGGGCAGACTTGATGTGTAAAAGCACTTTCTTGACATTGCCACTGATGATCCTCATAAGCAAAATATCATCACCGGGAGAACACGCAATGCTAAGGAATCCCAAAATGCATTAGAAATGGTATCGCTACACAGCATCAAGTCACGGACACTGTGCATTGAAAGAGCTTAGACATTACAAGCGACGGAAATGGAAAGGGAAATCCATGCCTGGAAGCCGTTGCGATTCAACTGCTTCACAGCAACGTCCATTCTGGAATCGGAGCCATCGGGCGCATCGCCAGGGACGACGCCACTGTAGACGCAGCCGAACCCTCCCTCGCCGATCAGGAGAGCCCTGCTTAACCTTCTGGTGGCCGATTTGAGCTTGGCGAAGGAGAAGACCCACAGATCGTTGGCGCGGCGTTGGGAGAGCAGCTCGTAGAAGACCACGGAGTCGCAAAAGTCCCTGGAATCGGAGTCCAACTCGGAGCGCCGGGTGTCGGCGGTGCTAGTAGAGGCGACGCTAAAGGAGCGGGCCCACGACACCTTAGAGGCCCGGGAGACGACGCCGTCCTCCTCATCTCGTCTCTCTCCATTGGTGAACTAGAAGCACTTAATCTCCTCCTTCTCTCTCGCTCGCTCGTTCGCACTCGAAACACCAAAAAATCAATCGGCCGAGAAGAAGGGAAGGCGAGAGAGGACCGAGAGGAAAGCTGCTCTTCAAGTGGTTGCAGAAATGGGATCCCCAAATCTCGGCCGCCCCAGCAGATTAGTGCGCAGAGGAAAGCTGCGTCGGAGCAGAGGCGGAGGAAGCGACGGAGCAGAGACGGAGCGAGCGTCGCGCGGCGGAGTAGCAAATGGGAGTGAAAGCAGGGATTTGAAATTTGTTTGAAAGTCTGGTTTTTTCTTCTTCTTCGAAGAGAGAGAACGAAGAAGAAGAGGAGAGAGAAGATAATAAATATCTGCAGACTCTGCAGAGAAGGGAGAGACAGCGCAGGGGTAGCTTGCAGGCTAGATGAGAGAGAAAGATGTTTATTTTACGAGTAGAAATTCCACCTTGGTGAGCGGACCCCACATCGCCACGTGAAGACACGTGTTGTATTCTGATTGGTCGGGGCGCACGCTGACTTGGCGCGCCCGACCCACCTAATATTTTCTCCGTACGCCCCCCCTGCTGCAGCAGCTTTCTTCTCCTTCTCCTTCTCCTTCTTCTTCTTCTTCTTCTTCTTCTTTTCTGCCGGTTTCTTCTTGGCCGGAGCTGTTGCTGCTTTGCTTCCCCGCCGGTGAGACTAGCAGCCACCACGTCACTGCCGCAGCTCCGCTGTCCCGCCAGCTCGCCGCCAGTCCGCCGGTCTCGTCGTTTGACGGTGCCGCCGCAGCCAGCGCCTCCCCTCTGTCTTCTTCCTCCGTCCGAGCGTGCCGCCACCCTGCTCCAGTTCTGGTCACGTCGCCGGCGCCGCTGCAACGCTGGCGGCCTTGCCCAAACGCCGGACCGCTTAAGGACTGCCGCCACGAGCCACCGGTTTGCTGCTTTCCATTGCCGCGCTCTCTCTCTCTCTCTCACCCTCGGTTCTATTTTTGTCTTCGCCGGAGTAGCAGCCTCCGCCTCGCCGTCGGTCGTCTACCGTCGTCCCTCGCCCGACCACCCCAGCTCGAGCAGCCACCGCCTCCACATTTCCCTCCTTCTTTCTGTTTGGGTAGGGGCTGAGATAGCCGCCCTCGCCGTCCGGCCACCCTGGACTGCCACTGGGAGCTGTCCGGGAGCCATCCCAGCAGCCGCCGCCGTCGCCGTGCCCTCTCTCTCCCTCTCGGCCCCTCTGGCCGTGACTTGGACACGCGGCCAGCAGCCTCGCCGCTGCACGCCGCCGTCGGAGGACCGTTCCCGAGCCCCCCTCCGCCCCCCGGAGCCACCACAGCAGTCCCTCTCTCTCGGTTCAGCTTTGTCGAGTGCCCCTCGGCCGAGATCCGTTTTCAGACCACCTCGTCTCGGAGAAACGGAGGTGGCCGTGCGTTCGCCTCGTCGTCGCCGTTGTGCCAGTGTCGTCGGTTTCGTCGCCGGGTGAGTTTATGTTCTAAACCCTCGGTTAGTCCGTTAAACTCATTTAGGGGGAGATTAGATTGGTGTTAATCCTATTTAGGATGTAGATTAGGGTTAATTTAAGTTAGGAGGTGGATTAGAGTTAATCGTGATTATTTGTTGTTTATGTGGTTAAACGAGTTTAAAGATAATTATCGGTGATTAGTTTGGTTAGTTAAGGATTAGTAGAATTACCCATAATAAAATTATTTGATTAAAAAGAAATAGTCTCTTTTTAATATTATTTATTAAATTCCGAAATTATTATTGTTTATTGAAATTCGGAATTATTAGTATTTGTGGAAATTCGGAATTATAAGTATTTATTGAAATTCGGAATTATTATTATTATTTTAATAATAATTGAATATATTTTAATTATGAATAATGCTGTTTATTCATGATTAAATTGTGGGAATTATTTGACATGTCGTTTATTATGAAAGCATGTTGGATTGTTTATTGGATTAATTGTGCGATTGTTGGAAATTATAGCATGCTTGATTGTTCTAATTATTCATGCCTTGACGTATGTGTATTGATGGCATGGGCTATAAAAAGGCAAAACCCTAAGGTGTCGGGCGTATGTATGTTAAACTTTGCGAGAAAAGTGTGAATGGTATATTTCCGAATGAGGCATGAAAAGAAGATAGGTTTGGAAATAAAATGTGACCACGTATCTTTCTTTCCTGCAAATCATATTTGAGAATGTGCAGTGATTTATATTGTGAGCATGTACCACGTTTGCATTGGCTAATTTGCAAGATTAAAATGGATCAGGGTGGCATGCTTGTGTGGTTAGTTAAGTGAACCCGTCACCTTGGTAGTAGATCGGGAGACGAAGTCCAATTTGTTGGAAACCCGACGAGAGTACGGAAGGGCATGGTTGCGTCTCTGCGGAGAAAGGACGCCATAGCACCATGGCGCCTCAATTGTAGGTTGGATGCGGGTTGCGGTAGAGGCCAAACCTATGCTCCTTAGGGAATGCCATATGGGAGGAAGCTCATGACATCGCCGTGCCTCACGAGGGAGGACAATGCCTGGTTTACAACCAGTAGACCGCCAACCAGAGGGTTGTGCCGTGGTTGAGGGGGTCATAATAATTGGAACACATATGAATACAAGAGTGCATAAGAGACAAGTGACATTGTGTTCTGATTATATTTGTGCTTGTTGCACTGTCTATGATATACTTGAAATGGTACCATGTAGAGTGTGGCAATGGCTAGGTGAGATCGCCTGCGATACGACTTGAGTGTGATTGAATAATGTAATGCTGAGAGTGCAAAATGCATTAATGGTGAATTGCATGCGTATTTATCGTGTAGGGTATAGCATGACTGAGTAAAGTCGCTTGCGAGTTGATTGCTTGTCGATGTGTTCATGCTATTACTAATTATATTAAGTCATCGCTTAAGATGTATGGTTATTCTGCTATTGACCTACTTGAGGTATTAGACCGTGCCATAGGTACCCGAGGCAGTTGGTGTCCTAGCTGGGGATTAGGGCGAGAACTCGCTGAGATTTATATCTCACTGGTTATTGTATAACCATTTTCAGGTCTGTTGGAGGCAAATTCGATATGTGGTGCGTTTTGGAAGAAGTAGATTAACCCTGGCCCTATTTGTTTGGTTGGCTTTGTAGGAAGTAGCTTGTGGTAAGGGCATGTTTGTGTAGACTTCCTAAGGTTAATTAGAAGATGAATAAATTAGCATTGATTGTGTCTCTGTTTGACTTTCCTAGCCATCCCAATTCATTAATTTGTACGGGAATTAATTATCGCTTCCGCATGCGCTTAATTGACATGCGCTTAATTGAAAGATAACGTGTTCTGGGACGTTGCATTCAAATGACCAAAAGAGAAAATGGGGATCGTTGTGTGCTCGAGGGTCGGGGCGTGACAAATTGTGTCCTTATTGAGATAGCATTTTACTTGGTTTTAATATTATTTCTTGTTGATATGATAGGATTGTGAGTTTGTTGATTCTAATGAGCCTTATTATTTTGGTTTGGGGCATATCCAGGCGAGTGATATTATCCCTTCTTTAATTTTGTAAAATCATATCTTGAACATGATATATATATATATATATATATATATATATATATATATACATACATACATACATACATACATACATACATGTTGAAGATATATTTGGAATTGAAGATATTATTGGGGATTCCGATTGTGCCATCCAATTCTAATTGATTTAGTGATATTTGTAAATAGAAAATTTTTTATTCTTTATATATCAATTCCTTTTTTATTCTTCTTCTCTTACATTATAAGAGGATCGATGTAATTGTACAGAAAGTAGACTGAATATACAAAAGGCTCTTTCTTCCAAAATTCCTCTGAATCTTCGTTATTATTCTCAGTCTCTATTTTCTGATATAGTATCAGAGCCTCCATTCTGCGCATAGCTTCCACAAAGACCTTAGAAGTCCTTCATCCTGCAAACAAACAACGAGTATTTAGAATTTCAATTTTTGATACCATGGCAGAAGAAATTTCCCAAGATCAAACCCCACCATCGTCAGATCCGAAGGTTCTGCCCGAAGAGGAACAATCTCCTGCTTCAGATCAGAGACCCGGATTCTCTCCTTGGGCTACTACATTCCCGGGGATTACACCACCAATGTCTTGGTTCCCTGTCCAAGGCCAATGGGCCATTGGGCCGGGACAGGCGTGGCCCCAAACCATTGGGTCGGGACAAGCGTGGCCTCAATTCACTGGACCAGGACAGTCTTGGGCCCAACCATCATCCAGCGAAAATCATCCGGGCCTTGGGGCCCAATCCAGTGACAACCGTCCAGCCCATCAACAGGAAGACCTAACTCAGACGAATCCGAGTCACGGACCCGGATCCTATCCGGGTCAGGGAATGAATCCCTACCCGGCACCACCACCCGATGACTCGACTCAGACGAATCCGGGTCACGGATCCGGATCCTATCCGGGTCAGGGAACGAATCCCTACCCGGCACCACCACCCGGTTTCCTGCCGTACCCCTTTCCCATCGGCGGCGGTGGCGGTCGGCCTGAACCCGGTGATGCACTCTACACCTCGCCGGCGGACGGACCTGAACTCCGCCTCATCAACTTGCTGCTGATTGGACTAGAAAACTACTTGACTTGGGCTTGGGATCTCCGGCGAGCCCTCGTCACAAAAGATAAGGAAGGCTTCCTTGACGGAGCCGTCCCATTTCCGATGGAGGAGCGTCAACAGCGACTCTGGAAAAAATGTAATCAGCTTGTGCGTACCTGGATCGGAAACTGTCTCGCTCCGGATGTCGCGGCTGGGCTACCACCGACTAAGGACTCGAAATTTTTTTGGGAGAACATCCGAGAGATGTATGGACGCCTAGATCGAGTGAAGCTTTTCTCAATCACCCAAGCATTAACCGAATTGAAGCAAGGGAACCTCTCGGTTACCGCTTGCTTCAATCGTCTCTCCGCGCTGTGGAACGAACTCGAGGCCACCAAAGAACGCCTACAAGGACCCGAGAACACACTGAGACAATACAAGGAAATAAGGGACTGAGAAAAAGCTACGAGATTCTTACTCATCCTCAATGATTCTTACTCGGCTTTCCACTCCCAAATACTCGCGATGGAGCCCTCTCCTCCGCTCGGCCGTATATTTCAGCTGGCTGTCCAAGAAGAAAATCAGCGGCTCGCCTCGGCTTCGCACGGTCGAGATGGAGAAGGGATGAGCTTGGTTGCCCTTGGTGGAGAAGGATCCAGCGTTGTCTCCGGCGGAGCCATGGAAGTTGCTGGAAACTCCAAAGGCAGCAGCAGAACAGTGGCTGCGGCAAGGAAAATTGAAGAGAACCCTAGGGTTCATCAAATGGACGGCTGGGATGATGGGAAGAAATCTGACGGCTGGGATAAAAGGAAGAGATCCAACGGCTCTCCTCAGTGGACCGAGATGGACGGCTTAGATTCGGCCATCTTCCCGCGTGGATCTGACAGCCCTTATCAGGCCACGTCAGCTCCCACTTATAGGGGATCCAACGGTCCCCGCGGTGCCACGTCGTCAGGAAGAATCAATGGGCAAAATGGTAAATTCAAAAATAAATTTTGTGAATACTGCAAACGCCCGCATCATACAGTTGATACATGTTGGAAATTACATGGAAAACCTTCTGATAAAAATAAAAAAGAAAAGGAATCATCAGTTTATCAGGTTTCCACACAAGGAGGCGATGGGGAACTACAATCAATATCTCAAGAGGAATATCAGCATATTGTGCAAATTCTGAATCGATTAAAAATCGATCACAAGAATGCGGGATTCTCAGGTACCTTTCTTCATAGAGAGAATTTTTTTCCAGTCGATGCATGGATTATCGATACAGGAGCTAGTGACCACATTATATGCAATGATAAATTATTCTCTCATGTGGATAAAGGATCACAATCTCTTATTATAGTACGTCTTCCAAATGGAAATGTCATCCATATTACTAAAACCGGAACCGTTCAACTTGGTCCAAATTTCCTACTCAAGAATGTCTTATACATTCCTGGTTTTGAATTTAATCTACTCTCCGTATCCAAAGTGTGCAAAGATAATTCATGTCGTGCAATATTCAATTCAGACAATTGTTTCTTTCAGGACCTTTCGACTGGCAGACTGATGGGCTTGGGTAGTTCTGCACAAGGCCTATATTATTGGATTGATTTTCCAGGAGATTTAGATTTATTAAATAAGAGCATTTCTTGTAATGCCATCAATAGAAATAAAAATCTCCTTTTTCACCAAAGATTGGGTCATAGTGCGTCTTTTCCTCATCCTAAATGTCTAGTATGCCCCTTAGCCAAACACTCTCGAGCATTGTTTCCCACAAGCACTTCTCGAGCCAATAGAGCATTTTCTTTGCTTCATATGGATATTTGGGGTCCATATCATACTTCTCACCGGGATGGTTCACGGTTCTTTCTTACAATTGTTGATGACTATACACAAGCCACTTGGGTTTATTTGATGCAATCAAAAAGCCAAACCTTTTCTCATATATCGAAATTCGTCTCCCTGATTAAAAATCAATTCGATCAATCTGTACATCGAATTCGTATAGATAATGGATGTGAATTCTTCACTTCCGATTGCATCAATTTTCTATCTTCTCATGGAATAATTCATGAAAGCTCTTGCACTTATACTCCACAATAGAATGGAGTTGTAGAGCAAAAGCATAGGCATCTCTTAAAAGTAGCTCGTGCATTAAAATACCAAGCCTCCATACCTGAAGACTATTGGGGAGATTGTGTGGTCACGGCTGCTTATTTGATTAATCGCATGCCAACTAGAATTCTTGATGGAAGAACTCCTTTTGAAATGCTCTACAACAAACATCCTAAAAATGAACATCTTCGAGTGTTTGGCTGTTTATGTTATGCAACTAATGTTGGCCCTCTAGATAAAATGGGTCCTCGCGTTACTCGATGTGTCTTCATGGGTTATTCCTCATTTCAGAAAGGATACAGAGTTATGGAAATATCTACAGGACATTTTTTATAAGTAGAGATGTCGTGTTTCATAAAGATGTGTTCCCGTTCAAAGATATGATAGCCTCCTCGACTTCCTCATCATCAGGAGGCAGTCATCCTTTTTTATCTGAAGAAGACTTATCCATGGCTCCACAGTATCTATTAGTTGCTCTAGAGCAACATATGTCTATCCAAAGAGACTCACCTATTCGACGAGAATCATCAACTTCACCAGCATTATCTGAAGTTGGTCCTTTGATATCATCTCCATTATTATCCGAGGATGATTCCATGACTGTGTCTTCGTTAGAGAATAGGATAGATGACTCTTTATCAGAATCTATGCCTTCACCAACACAGATATTAACAGTAGAGCCTCGGCGTTCAGGACGACAAACTCGTCCACCTACATGGACTAAGGATTATATTTGTTTTGCGGCAAGTTCACCAGGTACAAGATATCCTGTCTCCTCATATGTTTCATTTGACAGGTTGTCACCTGAGTACATGTGTTGCATTACTCGTATCAGAAGAACAAGAACCATCTTCTTTTAACGAAGCTTCACGCGACCCTCGATGGCAAAGTGCAATGGAATCTGAATTGAATGCATTGATAGAGAACCATATATGGGATATCGTTCCACTACCCAAACACAGAAAACCAATCGGTTGTAAATGGGTCTACAAGATCAAGTTTAAAGCAGATGGTTCAGTTGAACGTTATAAGGCTCGACTGGTAGCCAAGGGATTTACTTAAAGAGAAGGTTTCAATTATCATGAAACATTCTCTCCAGTTGCCAAAGAAGTCACTGTCCGTACTTTTCTATCCATTGCTGCCATTCAGAATTGGTCATTGCACTAGATGGATGTAAATAATGCATTTCTTCATGGAGATCTCGATGAAGAGATTTATATGGATCTTCCACCGAGATTACGCAGACAGGGGGGGTTGCAAGTATGTCGTCTACGCAAATCCCTCTATGGATTGAAGCAGGCATCTAGACAGTGGTATGCCAAGTTTATAGCGGCACTAACCGACGCAGGTTTTCAGCATTCTAAGCATGACTATGCTCTATTTACAAGGAATGCAGGTAATTCATCAATTTATTTACTCATATATGTTGATGATATACTTATCATGGGGAATAATGATTCTCATGTTGCAAAATTCAAAGAATACTTGCATTCCACATTCCACATCAAGGATCTAGGTCCTCCTAAATATTTCCTTGGCATAGAAATTGCTCAGTCAGATAAAGGGATTAGTCTTAGCCAGAGAAGTTCATCATTGAGATTATTGCAGAAGCAGGATTATCAGGATGCAAGCCAGCTGTTATACCAATTGAACAAAATGCCAAGCTGACTACTTATGAGTACGATCAGAATTCCTCCTCTTCTATTGAGGATCTTCCACTCAAAGATCCATCAGGATATTAGCGACTAGTCGGGAAACTAATATACCTGACTATGACGAGGCCTGACATTTGTTATGCGGTGCAGATGCTTAGCCAATTCATGCATAACCCAAAAATGTCTCATATGAATGCAACTTTAAAGGTTGTGAGATATTTGAAGGGTTGTCCAGGACTTGGAATATTTCTATCTCGTGACTGCAACATGAAAATGTCAGCCTTTTGTGATACAGATTATGCGACTTGTCCAATGACCAGGAGATCTATCACTGGTTTCTGCATTAAATTGGGAGGATCACTAATTTCATGGAAGACAAAGAAGCAATCGACCGTTTCATTATCATTAGCTGAATCAGAGTATCGGGCCATGGCAAAGACTACCTGTGAAATTATTTGGATACAAGGATTGCTCTCAGATCTTGGAGTACAAGTCAATGGACCAACTGAATTATTTTGTGACAATGATGCTGCACTCAAATCAGCAGCAAATCCAGTTTTTCATGAAAGAACAAAACATATAGAAGTTGATTGTCACTTAACTCGAGATAAAATTACAGAGGGAATCATCATAACAAAGGGAATTGGAACTGAAAATCAACCTGCAGATATTTTCACCAAGGCATTATGTCAGAGGCAACACACATACTTGTTAAGCAAGCTTGGTGTTCTTGATATCTATAAGCCACCAGCTTGAGAGGGAGTGTTGAAGATATATTTGGAATCGAAGATATTATTGGGGATTCCGATTGTGCCATCCAATTCTAATTGATTTAGTGATATTTGTAAATAGGAAATTTTTTATTCTTTATATATCAATTCCTTTTTTATTCTTCTTCTCTTACATTATAAGATGATTGATGTAATTGTACAGAAAGTAGACTGGATATACAAAAGGCTCTTTCTTCCAAAATTCCTCTCAATCTTCGTTATTATTCTCAGTCTCCAAGTGATCCAATTTTTTTTAAAAGTGGCACTTAAGTGTACCTTTTGTAACTTTTGGCACTTAAGTGTCCCTTTGTGCCAACTTTTGGCACTCGCACTGTACTTTCCCCAGTTAAATTCACTATTCTTTCCATTCTGATATTGTCACGAAAAATAGACCATCTAATAGTATAAACAAAATAAGAAAATAAATCAGACACTTAATTTATGTGGCTCGGTCAATGTGACCAATCTATGGGAATTTACAAACCTTACATAAGATTTATTAGCTTCAAAACACTTCTTCTTACTATTCTACCCTTATGCTTACAATTATATTTCATTTACCTCAATTATAATTCTACATCATCTGTTTCATCTCATCATCACCATTACTCCGTTACTAATTCTAAATTGAATCCGTTTTTGCTCAGTCTCAAGATCAACTCAAGAGACTTTTAAAACAGGCAATAAGTGAGTTTGAAGATTCAAGCTCTTCCCACTCTCACCATAATAGCAATACTAACGAAGATGATTGCTATGGTATTTAATCTAACAGAAGATGAAGACTAAAAAGCAAAAATGGGACAACCAATACCAAATGATTCATCACGTGATTCTGCTCAAATATTTCATAAATTCTGCACAAAGACTCTCACTGAATTTCTGTGCTCTTTAGGTCAAATCAGATTCCATAAGTTCTGCACAAAGACTCTCGCTGAATCTCTATGCTCTTTAGATCAAATCAAATTCTATATTTGGAAATTTGGTACATTTTCTCACTATTATATTACTGTGCACTTTCAGTTCAATCAAGTCACTTTTTACTGTAGACAAAGAGTAATTACTCGTGAACACATTGTTCACTTTTTGTCTATAGTAGTAGTCTCTCCTTTAAATAAACCCTTGCATAGAAAAAGAATGCAGGCTTCGAACAACTCAGAGAGCCCTTCTACTTCAATCTTACCTTCATCCCAAGAACTCCCTCATCCGGAAGGAGCTCTTCACTTCTCTTCACTCCTCTTCACTTCTTCATCCAACAATCGATTTGTATGTATTGTCAGAAAATAAGTCGCCGGAACCCTGCCGGAAATCTTACGTGGTAATTTTTTATTAATTTTCTTGCCTACGTGGCTCGCTGGAAACTGAATCGGCCAAAAATCAGCCAAAACGACGTTGTTTTGGCTGACGTGGATTTAAAAATTATTAATTAAATAATATTAAATAATTAAAAATATATTATTATAAAATCGATTTTATTTATAAAAAAAAAAGAGGGGATCGGCGAGGGCTGCACAGCCCTTGCCGATCCCCTCCTCCTCCTCTTTTTTTTTTAATAAAATCAATTTTAATTTTTTCAAAAATCTGACGTGGACAATTTTTTTTAAAAAAATTGCCACGTTGATTTTTTATTTTGAAAAAAATGCTCTGTCAGCAAATGAAGTCGCCGGAAAATGGATACGTGGCAATTTGGTCGGAATTTTTCGCCGTTGGCACTTAAGTGATCCATTTTGCTCCGATTTTGGCACTTAAGTGTACCTTTTGTAACTTTTGGCACTTAAGTGTCCCTTTGTGCCAACTTTTGGCACTCCAGAGGTCCGCACCTCGAATTTAACTATAAATGCATGCTGCAAGTTATGTGTTTGTCTATGCTCATCCAGGTTTGATGTAAATCGCAGCTTCTGCCAAGTCTATTCCACACATTATAACTGTAGATTGTTTGGGTGGATCCGTTGCCTCTATTTTCACGCTATGGCTCCTACGTACACTCGATTCTGCCACCAGAAACCGTCCACTTTGCATCACATTCGGTTTGCTCCTCATCGAGGACGGTGGCTTCCAACAAGCCATATTGCAATATTCAACATGGAGTTCTTGCTCCTTGCATGTGGCTCGTATGGATGACTGTTTCCGCAGGCTCTTTCTCCTGTTGACCACGAAGCGGAGTCTATACAGGCCTTTTGGTAAATTTCTTTTGTGTTCAGAATCGGGCGGTGCATGCTTCGATGCCCCTGAATCCATAATTTAGTTGCTCACCCTGATGAGCCGGGAAAGGAATGGTGGCACTGCAGATTCCCAAATTTTCAATCATAAGAGTGTCATTGAATGTCTCAAATAGCGATTGGTTTGCAAGAACTATTCTCCTTTTAGTGTGGCTGATGCTGATTCATTTAAAGCTGGGATAACTGCACAAGTTGCAGCAATTGGCCTTATGCAAATTCAGGTTACTGTTTGTTGTACCTTCTTTGGTGCACATGTAGTGCATACATCTCACAAGGGGATTCACACTTGTTCTAGTCGAAACCAGGATAATTGTGCTTTGCCATTTAAAGCAAAATGAACTGTATCCCCACTTTTAGCTTCATATGCTTAACCAGGAAAAATTTGGTCCACCTGAATTGTCCCATGTTGTAAACGCATTTGCTTTACCCTTTGGAACTTCATTTACTGAACTCTCATTGTAATGGCAGCAGCAAAATATGGATATTGATATTCTGTGGAGGAAGATAGGGATGCCTCAAAAAGAAATCCTAGCACGAAAGAATCAGGCATTGGATCCTGCTAAGTTGTTGTACAAAATCAAAGTGTACCTAGCTTATTTGAATGGTATAAGAACAAATGCGAAGACGATGGCCGGGGTCCTGGTTACTACAACAGCTTCAAGAACAAAATGTTTAAGTGTGACCATGAAATCGTTAAGTTCAAAACAGAGCTCGAGATGTACTGGAAACCTGTGGTCGAAGAGGCGGAGAAGAGGCCTCAGAGAGCAGGAGCACCAATGCGGATCCACTGGCTCTTCGCAGGAACAAATTACTGGAGGATGGTCGAGCTGCTCCACATAGTCGAGTACTATAAATGGGGTAACAGAAGTTACATAGCTAAGGGGAGATCCAAGCACTTCAAGCTATTGGAACAGTGGCTGGATGAACATCAGAAACAGCCCCAGAATAGCGTTCCTTACAATTCAAAAATGAAGAAGATAATAATGTTCAGCGTCACGGAGGATTCACGCTTCTGGGCCCATGTGGAGAAGGCACGAATATCGTGCAGGTTGCTGAACAGTGGAGGATTGAACAGCAGAGAAATAGAAAAATTGGTTGAGTTTGAGAAGTATGTTATGGGTTTGCTGAAGAACTATGCGGTTTCTCCCGATATTTTCTTGGAAAGCAGCAGCTACATGCAATGGTGGAGGGAGTATGAGGACATGTTAGGGAAGAAAATGATGGGAGCTTCTCACAACTCGAAACTCATTCGTTTAATGGAGGAAGGAAGCTATCACCAGTATAAATCAGTACCTTCGTATTCGAATGACAAATCAATAAATGGGGTAATTTGAATGTAATCTAAAGGGTATCGTAAGAGGCAAGAATGGGCTGGTCTCGTTCGTTATGCAATGGTGGAGGGAGTATGAGGACATGGTGGGGAAGAAAATGATGGGAGCTTCTCACAACTTGGAACTCATTCGTTTCATGGAGGAAGAAGGCTATCGCTAGTATAAATCAAGTACCTTCATATTCAAATTATAGATCAATAAACTGGGTAATTTGAATGAAATCTAAAGTGTATCGTAAGAGGCAAGAATGTGTTGGTCTCGCTCGTTATGCAATGGTGGAGGGAGTATGTTGCGACCTCACCTCAAGTGCACCACTTAGGGTTTAGCTAATATATTACTAAGCTTAAACTTAGTTCGGGCTCTGCCAAACCCATACCAATTCATGATTTTGATGAGTTGATTTAAAACCCAAGTTACTTTACTCCTACGAACCATAGACTATAGGATCGGAGACTTGATTATATTAGATTTCTCTAACGTCCTTTCGGTACATTTTCTCTTTTACTTAAAAAAATGAATTGCAAGCAATTTGGATTGATTTTAACCTACTCCCTAACATGTAAATTTAACATTCAATGATCAAAGCATTAAATAAATTGCGAGAAAAGGGAGGAAGTTACTTACCTTGAAGCTACGAAAGCATATTCAATATTAGTTAGAAAATCACATTAACCTAAAAGTGATTTCTAATTAACACGCGATCACTAAAATGTCTAAAATGACATGCGACATGCAAATTATATGTAATGGACATTAATTATATGACCTAATGAGATGACGAGAACAATGTTAGATGCAACTATCCTAATATGGCACACATTTAAATGATTCTAAATGTGTAATGACTAGATGACATGTAAGTAATGACCTAATTCTACATGACACATGCATGATTTTTTATGTTTTCTTTTTCTTTTCTTTTTATTAAATTCGAAATTAAAATTGTTCAATAATTAAACATGCAATTAAAGAAAATTTAACATCCTAAACTAATGTTTTTTCTTGGTATTTTTATTTTGAAAAAAAAATTCAGAATAAGAAAATATTATCTAAAAAGAATCTACTCTAGTTTATTGTCTAATTTTTTTTTATTTTTTATTTTTAAATTCAGATCAAGCAAATATATATAAAAAAAATCACATTTACATTGAGCACGGCACCAAATCACGTAAGATACTATCCATGTCCGTTTAATATGGAAATAAATTGACAAATTGTATCTCGGGCATGAGATCGAATCGGCCAATTTTTCAAAAAAAAAATTGCGAATCATATCTCAGGTATGAGATCGGATTGATGATTTTTTTTTTCCGTGCGATTGCAAGTCATATTTCGAGCATGAAATTGAATTGACAATCATATGCACGTTATGAAATTAGGAATATTTCCTAATTCATGATGGGTCATGAGACTTTTAGGATATGGCAATATTGATCAGATATTCAAATAAGATTGCAATTCCATAAACTAGGCAATAAAATATGAGAAAATTATATAGATCAAGATTCTCACCTAGCTCTTGATATTGCATGAATAATGTTTCCAAATCGAGGTGGCAATGTAAAACCGTGGACTTGATGGCAACCAGGGGACCCGACGGTTAGTCGTCAACAGTGGCGATGATGCTCGTTGTGGCCGATTGGAGCAAGAAGTTGTCCCGCGATGCTCGAAGTGACAACCAAAAAGAGCGTTAGAGTCCTAATAAGTGGCGGTCAAAAAGCAAAGACAAATATTATGAGTTTCAAAACTTGAACCCCTTTTTGTCTTTTCCTCCTTTGCCTATTTCACGAAAGAGGCTCTCTTTTTTTTTGGTCCCTTTCTTTGCTGCTGCCACGTTGTTTTGACGAGTGTCAAGGAGGAGCGGTCGTGGCTGCTTCATTGTTCTCGGATTGGGGACAGGCGGGCTTTGTGGATCGGTGCAGAACGTCAAACCAGGACCCGTCACGATAGAGTGGCGTCGGGCCAACGAGGGAGCAACAAGTCTGGACGTCACGTTGATGGGAGCGGCAATGTCGGGGCAGAAGCTTTGGCGTCACAGAAGCAGTTGGAGGTGACAGTCCAAGAAGACGGGACTTGGCGCAACTCGCTTCAGCAGAGGCCGGGGCTGGTGAGAACCAGCAACGGCCTTGTCGTCGCTGACTACAGCAGCAAAGAAATAGTGAAATAGTGCTGCATCGTGGAGTTGATGAAGCTCAATCGCAGCTATGAGGGCTCATGCTCGAAGGAGACAACCTACAAACTCTCTCTTCTTGATATGTTGTGCCATCTCTCAAAATGGGGAGCCTACACTCTGCTCTCTCTATCACTCACGCTCTTTCTCTCTGCATTCTCTATATTATTTTGTGTGTCCCTATGGAATTGAGTTGCCCTCTTTTTATAGGTGAGATGACTATATTATTCAAGAAAAGAGAACAAATTTGAATATTATCTATTTAACTCTTGTATTCCACATACAATATTTTTCCAATATTCCATCCGACACTTTTCCTGAATATTGGAAGAATAATGTGAATCTTCTTGGGATTATTCTCATCTTCCAACTCGTCATTCCTTAACAGGCCAAGCCAAATTCTCCCTCACCGTGGGCTTAGTTCAACTCATTAAATAAAGCTTAGAACTATCAATTGGAGCCCATCCGTCACCAGTCCAATGCAAATGCAATAATAATAAATGCTCCTAAAACTATATGCCACGCAATTAATTCTAATATTTTTGTTTAGGGGTTAAAATTAATCCCTAAATTTTTGTGCATTAAATTACTAATGATCAATCAAAGTTTAGGTGTCAACAGAGTATGATGACATGTTGGGGAAGAAAATGATGGGAGCTTCTCACAAACTCATTCGTTTCATGGAGGAAAAAGGCTATCACCAGTATAAATCAGGTACCTTCGTTTTCGAATGACAGATTAATAAACTGGGTAATTTGAATATAATCTAAAGGGTATCATAATAGGCAAGAATGTGCTGGTGCCGTCACCCATTGTTACTAAAAAATTCAAAGAAACCTCAGAAACGGAAGAAAGGGGGGAAGGCAAGGAAGAAACAGATATAGAAATAGAAACAACTTTCGAAACGAAGGGGACTAAATAGGAACAAGAGGGATCCACCAAAGAAGATCCTTCTCCTTCCCTTTTTTCGGAAGAAAAGGAGAGATTTCAAGAAATGGCAGATCTATTCACTCTATCAATAAGCGAGCTGGATCTGGTGTATCATAAGGGATTTGCCTTTTCTATGGATTCTTACATATTGGATAAAAACAATTCTTGAATGAGGTATTCAATTCCAGGGATGAATCGAAAAAGAAATCTTTATTGGTTCTACCTCCTCTCTCACTCATTATGCAATGGTGGAGGGAGAATGAGGACATGTTGGGGAAGAAAATGATGGGAGCTTCTCACAACTTAGATTTCATTCATTTCATGGAAGAAGAAGGCTATCACCAATATAAATCAGGTACCTTTGTATTCGAATGACAAATCAATAAACTAGGTAATTTGAATGTAATCTAAAGGGTATTGTAAGAGGCAAGAATGTGCTGGTCTCACTCGTTATGTTGATTTCGCTTTGCTTGAATTGAGTCGGATTCTCATTGGACCATTGGTCATCGCGAGTTCAAAATTTGATTCAGAAGGCAAGATTTTATGTTTCTTCTGCCTTTCTGTTTTCTTGTCTTCAGGAATTACTCATATGTTTGTTCCTTTAGTGCTATTCTTATTCCATCGAAAAAGATAATCACAAGAGTGGTGAAAACGAGCAATTTCAACGAACACAGCATCGGAAATCAAAGAAAGATTGCTGCTACTTCAATGAGCATTTTTAATGCTTTATTATCAAGAGGCCTCTCTTGTTGAAGTGGAGAGGTTGACTGAATCATGAAAATACAATTTAAGACGAGTCAACAATCTCTTCCAAAGTCCGCTGGAATTGATTACTCGTTTCCAGCTTCTGATTTACGAGGATCACCACATTTATCATTGGTTTGGCTAATGATAGAGGCATCAATAGCTCTCGGGCATGGAGTCGAACTTGAAGCCTCCGAGGCCAACAGCTCCGTCCTTCTCTTGTCCACTGCTTTCTCGACATCTTCCAGCCATTTCCCGAATACCAGAAACTCGTACAAGCTAAATTTTTCGAATCGCAGGACCTTAATATCATTCAGCTCTTCAGCTCCAACTTTCAGTTGCTCGAGCACATCGGCATATTGTTTGTTCAGTTTCTCTAGGGTTTGGTCTCTATCAGTTTGAGCCTGTTGAATAGCATCAATAGAAGCCTTGTGTGGTTGTTCAAACCTATCTAGGACTGCATCCGCAGAAGGATGACCAAAATTGAAAGGCTTGCCTCTTGGAGAGAGAACGATAATGGCCATCTCAACGGCACAAAGAACACATCCTTCACTTACCTTCTTGAATAGCCCTTGTTGACCTTTCAAGAAGGCAGTTTGTCAAGTATTGGCACCATCCTTCGTCATTCTCCCGAGTTGTTTTGCCCTTCGTGGTGCCCGCTAGAAAATCAATGTAAATTCAACTGTTGTGGTGGAATAGTGAAAAATGTCATGATTTATAGGATTTCATAGGCCAAAATAATTCATCACTCCTTTGATTGGTAACTTTTTGGCTTTCCATATATTAGCATACCTCCTTAAGTGGTTTAATGACAAGCATGTCGTTTTCCACCTAATGAATCAAAGTATCCCATTTCTTTAAGTGGTTTAATGATAAACATGTTGAGCATCGGTACCCTCCTTAGTCATTCTTGCATAAGTTGTTTTGCCCTCTGTGGCGCCCATCTGAAAATCAATGTAAATTCAATTGCTATGGGGGAACAGTGAAAAATGTGACCATTTATATTTCACATGCCAAAAATAATTCATCGCTCCCTCTTTGATTGGTAACTTTTCGCTTTCCATATATTAACATACTTCCTTAAGTGGTTTAATGACGTGTGTTGTTTTCCGCCTAATGATTCAATGTATATCCCATTTCTTTAAGTAGTTTAACATAAAAATTTCGAGCATTGGCACCCTCCTTTGTCATTCTTGTAGAGTTGTTTTGCGCTTGTGGTGTTCCTGGAAAATCAATGTAAAGTCAATTGCTATGGTGGAATAGTGAAAAATGTGACCATTTATAGGATTTTACATGCCAAAATAAGTCATGGTTCCCTCTTTGATTGGTAACTTTTTGGCTTTCTATATATTAACATACCTCCTTAAGCGGTTTAATGACAAGTGTCATTTTTTGCCTAATGAATCAATGTATATCCCATTTCTTTAAGCGGTTTTATGATAAACTTGTTGAGCATTGGCAACCTCCTTAGTCATTCTCACTTGAGTTGTTTTGTCCTTTGTGGCACCCATTGGAAAATCAATGTAAATTTAACTGCTATGGTGGAATAGTGAAAAATGTGATATCACAAGCCAAGATAATTCACCACTCCATCTTTGATTGGTAACTTCTTGGCTTTCTATATATTAATATACCCCCTTAAGTGGGTTTAATGATAATGCGTCATTTTCCACCCAATGAATCCAAGTATATCCATCTTCCTTAAGCTGTTTAATGATAAATGTGTTGTATTTTTTGTCTAATGAACCTATGTTTATCCATCTTCTTTAACCAATTTAATGATAAACGTGTCGTTTTTTGTCTAATGAACCAAAGCATATTCCTCTTTACAAGTATATTCTTCTTAGTATGCCAATGAGTTGCATGCTTATAATGTCAGTTACTAGCTCAGAATGTACATGGATGAGAGAATCCGGAACAGACTTCTTCAACAACTACTCAGCTATAGAAGGAAAGCAATCTCGCGGTGCAATTAGTAGTCTAGAAATTTTTTTTTCATACCCTCCTAAATTTTGAGATTGATGCATAATAATCCCTAAATTTTAAAAATGCCATTTTACTCCCTTGAATTTTCATTTTGTTACACCTATTAATACCGTTACTTTTTCCGCTAGCACAGACTGCATGTTTACCATTGTCATGGGGCGTGTGAGTGGGGTTTAAAGGACAACTTTTTCTTAAATTTCTTACTAAATGCTTTTTGCTTCCAAGAGGAAAGGCAAAAGTAACCAAAATTTAAATTATATTCACTATGATATATTCACCTTAAATTTTTTTTATAACACCAAAAATCCTAAACTTATACATGCATAAAATAATTACTTTCCATCAAAGTTCAAGCAATGGGAATTGTCAAAAATCTGTCTACATAGATGCCAAAAGGAAAACAATATTGATATGACTCACATGACTTAAGTGAAAATCATTTAATAGAACCTTGACAGAAGGTAAATGTGTTACATAAAAATAAGTTTGGGATTTTTATGTCACAAGAAAAAGTTAAGAGTACAAGTGTTATCATGAGCATAGTTTTGAATTTTTTATGTAAATTTTTTTTTGAAATAATGTATCATAATAGGTATAATTTGGGGTTTTTGTGGCTTTTTTCCCTGCCAAAGATGAGGGTTTAACATGCTTAAGCTCCGGACAATCCTGTCTCTCTTTAACATCTAGGCAGTAATTATTATGCTAATATCTTCTTGGGAGGTAGGGATCGTAAAATTATAAAATAGTCAGATTGAGTTTGTATTACTCATTGGCAAAACCACTTAGTGTAAGTGCGTCGAATAGCTATCTCCTTCCTATTGTGTTATTCTCTTTTGTTTATCATTTAGACAACAAAAAGACATAACTTATTTCAATAATTTGTAAAAACTTTAGTATGATCAGACGGGACGATTTCATATTATAGATCTATCAAAAACTTTACTTAAAAGAAAAGGCCGATTTTACTCATGTTTGGAGGATTCCAACCATTTCCTTTGTTTCATTTTGACAATTTTCAATGAGTCAAAACTGAGGCTTGTTTTAAGTGCCTTTAAACACTTGTTAATTATATCATAGGATTAATACCATAAAAAAATCAAATTGATATATCTGTGATAATAATTTTACTTTCTGTTAGTTTTCGTTAAATTTTACCATTAAACTGCTGAATTGAATGACATGTGATAGTTGATTTAGTACTCTCCATTTTTCATAAGTGTATTAGTTTGTGATTTTTCATGATATTAATCCAATTTAATGAAACTAATAGAGGGTAAATTGATCATAAATGTATTAATTTATGGTATTTTATGGTAAAAAAATTGAAATAAATTTCTTACGAATGTGTTAATTAGGGATTTTTCATCTTATTAACTCCGTATCTATAAAGAAGTGTGTCGAAATATTATACAGTGTATTTCACACGAAAAGGACGGCACATTGGAAACGAAAGACTGACTAGATTGAGATGTTTGACGACAACACTTATCAAGGACTCTGCTTTTCTGGCAGTGCATCGCTTAGCGAACAAACCCCTAAGCCGCAATAACATTACAACCATCTTAACTATGACTAGAAACACCGAAGGCAAATGCATCCATCTTCTCTCATCACGGTCAGAGCAAGAACTATATTACTACATCAGTTAATTAACCGCATCACATTGGTGCCAGGACTCGCCTCGCCTCCCGGTCTTCACATTGTAGACGCTGAGCTTCTCCATTGCTGTAGCAAAATCTCTGAAGAACTTGCTCTGGTCAGCTGCATACACGGCCACAAAAGGCCTCATCCACGGGTCGCTATACAGTGCTTGATCCAACACCATGAGCCCGTACCCTTTCGGCGGATTCAGGTAATACATGTTGAAATGGTGAGGGGTCGTCACGTCGTTGACAACACTCAGTGTGGGATCTTTCTTGTAATCCGCACAAGTTCTCTCTAGTGAACGAGCAAAGTTAGGGTTATACATTCTTGGGTGTACTGGGAATGCTTGCTGTAAATGAATATGCCACGCTGAAATCCTTGCAGTGAGAGGATACTCTCGTGTGTGCGCCGTTCAAGGCCACCATAACTAGGATTGAGAAGCCTCTCGATGCAGAAATAAGTCAATCAGTGTCGACACAGTCATGTTGGGCCTCGAAAGGTTACCTTTAACTAGGTATGCCCTGGAAGTTATGCCATCTTTTCAACCCAAGGAGATGTCATAATGTGGGCTGCCGACCATGGTGACGAGGTAGCGGCGGCTACTACGTCCGCGCATGAGATAGTGCCAGGGCAGGCGAGCTTGAGGGCAGCTTTGGTGGAGGTGATGACACCGAAGGCCTCCTCATGGAGGGAGAGGTTCATGTCGGTGTGTTGCTTGGCGGGCTGAGAGGGCTTGATGGAAGAGAGGAGGATGGAGGCGTTGCTGCCAGCGATGAAACAGTTGTGGAGGAAGAGGCAGAGCGTGCCGGAGGTGGTGTTGGGCTTGGTGGCTTAATGGTCGGTGGTGGTCTGCCGGACGGTGGGGGCGAATGGTGGGCAGGATTTGGAGTAGTACTCAAGAGAGAGCTTGGATAGGGAGAGGAGGAAGGAGGAGGAGGCGATGAAAATTGGTGCCATTGGATGGGTAGAAAACTAGTAGAGTGAAACTTGAAGAACGCTCGAGCATAAGGTTTAGTATGTAACATCAATCAAGCAAGTGGAAGTCAACACATGATTTGTATTGATTAATTATTAACTAAATGATATTACAATATATTCATTATATTATATTAATGATAGTGGGAGTATCTATAATTTTTTTAAGAAGGAAGATTCTAGACGTTTCACTTGAAACATAAAGCTTACTCGCTAGGACAGGTTTCTTACTTTTTAGATATTGAAACTGACCTTGTATATATTTAAACTTGAAACCTACCTGATCACGAGTTCCTAATCAGTTTCAAGTTCTATTTAGATTTTACTTATATTATTAATTTAATAATTGCAATGAATCATCACTGGGTACGCGGGTCCTGTTGTTTTGGTGTGTATGGTCTTGGTCGTTGATGTTATGGTTTAATGAGTTTCGGCCTCGGCAAGGCCCATCTGGTGCTTCGTTTGGAAATGTCGAGATGGGAGCGGTGAAGACCTGTCAGGGAGTGAGAAAACGTGAAGCCGAAAATGGGTTAGCTTGGGCTTCAGGGGGAATTAATAGATTTTGGGCTGGTTTAGTTTAATCTAGTTGGGTTTCTATCTTGCTTCGAGCTGGGCCCCCTTTTGCTTTGTGGATGGGCTTCATTTTGGAGGAAAACCGGACTGGGCTTGCGTATCAGGCCCAGTCCGGCCACGGCCTTGCCGACTCGGGTCAGTTCCGATCCGGGGACCCGACCCGGGTTCCTTTTTATAATTTCATATTATTATTTTATTCTTAAAAATATTTTTAAAATCCAAAAATATTTCATAAATTAAAAAATATAATATATATTTTTATTCCAAGAATTAAAAAAAAAATGATTTCCAGAAAAATCAGAAAATCCAAAAATGGTGCACATTTTCTAAAAAAATAGAAAAAGACAAGAAATTTTTTTTGATCTATTTTCTTCATAAATGTGTGGAAAATCCTTGGAAAATTCAAAAACATCAAACTTGAGGGTGTAAACAAAATTATGTACTAGAAAGGCATTAGTGATTTAGTTTCTTTGATTGCGTAGAGTAAAATATTTCTTTTAATATTTTACTTAGTTTCTAATCGACTTACTCCAAATTAATTAGTGGCGACTCTTTTTTAAATGAAATTAATTGCAAATTAAAAAACTTGAACCATAAGTCATGAATTGGTGGGTTTTGAAGACTTCGGGCTGAGCCCTAATAAACTTAGCCGAGCCATTAGCCTCCAGGACATGAAAGGGAGGCCGCGACAATACACTAAGGACATGAGAACTAGATCATATTGTTTATCGTCTCGTAAAGTATGATGATCCCTAGAAAGTTGGATTGGAGCCTCGACATCAGTTGCCAATTTTATATGACGGTAGGATCTTAGGAACAAAAGCTTCAATTCCTCCTAATTCTTTGCTTCAAGGCTGAGATCATGTGGTTGGTAATATAGGCACCATATGGCGAAGTTCGGTCATGGAGACTTACATATACGAACGCCTCGCTACACTTGCTTCCATTGTATCGATTGATTAATATATGATAGTTTTGACAAATTTTCACCTAGCAAAATAGAGGTCACTTTCTAACTTGATCTTCTCGGGATTATAGTCTCTGCTTTGTTCTAGCATTCAAACTTCCATCATGTATTAGTGTTATTTTCTGTTGACGCTGCTGTGGGACATTCTTTTTGTACGGAAGAGATGCTTTTCCCATTTATGTGACGGTTTTCTCCCTAGTCTTGTGTCATTGCCTACTTGAGTTTAAAGCCTTTGGCCAAGTTCTCAGTAAGTTTTCTTTGTCCCCACAGTAGAATGATCCACGGACGAAGAAAATGCACTCAATGACTTTCCATACACTTATAAAGAAACAGACCAATTCGTACATTATACAATTATCAACGCGTTTCTAAAACGCCTCATAAAGAAATATCCAGTCATATAATGAATGACACAAATAATGTGACGCAACTCACTGTGACATTTCTATTCCATCTAGGCTTGCAACTATAGGGTAGTACACGACCAGTAAAACACTTTCCCATTTCGCACATATATCCAATGAAATCTACCTTAAATAGGAAAATTACTTTGTCCAATTGACTCATGAGTCTGATTGGATAGTATAATTCTTTTATTTGTTTGGGTATTATGGAAAATTACTTCGCCCAATTTAACTCATGAGTTTGATCGGATAGTATAATTCTTTTATTTGTTTGGGTATTTTATTCTATTTTCGTTCGAGTTTGAGCTTTCACTGGATGGAAGTTTACTCTTTTCTTATTGACTCAAGCTCTGGAAAACACTTCATGGAATCAAGTTGAGGCTGGAGTCACGGACTTGATCGAGCTCTGATTGAATGCCAAGCAACATCGAGTCCAAACGGTTGGGCTAGAATCGAGTCAGGAAGTCGTGTCCAGTTCAAATACGCTCGAGTTCAGCCACGTACTCAACTCCACAATCAAGAAATCCTGGCAAAAGGAATCAATAAAAAGAAACTCCCGACGCAAGATGTCATGATCCGATCCTCGAGTCTAGGACAATCTCTGTTCTCTTGTGGTCATTTGATTTGCGACTCTCTAGGACCCATCGCTGACTATTATTTTTATATTTTAATTAAACGCATGCAGAAACGAATCATAATCCCCAGTCAATTACAAAAGCAGAGATAGCAGGAAAACCCAATAAGAACACGTTCCAAAGTACTGTTTTATTTATCTACTGATTAACCCTAGGAAATTTATAAGTACAAGCCCTTACCACGGGCATCTTCCTATTGAGCTAAAGAAACCAACAAGTCGAGGTTAATCTACTTCCTTCAAAAACGACAACGAGCCGTAACACGCATCGATCCTCCATTCTATAGACTTGAAAATGGTTATTCAATAACCAGTGAGATAAATCTCAATAAGTCAAAATCCTAAATCTCAGTTAGGAGACCTACTCGCCTCGAGTGCACCTTGATGTGCAATGTCTCTATCGCCAACAATTCAACAACAAAGTAATACCCAATCGACCATTAACAAACGCACGATTAGACCAAGGCTCATATGCAATTATTAACAGTTAACAATCGCAATCAGATGCATCCTTACCTTGCTTTTGCCACACGCAACCTGCATGATACGGTTTATCATATGTCCACCTTAATGCAACAAGTATATCAAATAATGAGAACACCTCTCAAGTTGTTTCATGTACCATGCATTTGCTCGTTTTTCATTTATTAACAACACTTTGGGAGAATTTCCTTCCAACACACAAGTTGGCAGTCTACCGGCCTAACCGAGCATCGTCCCATTGCATTAGGCACGGCAACGTCTAGCGCCCAGACGATATTCATAAGGAGCATAAGTCTGGCCTCTACCGCAACCTGCATCCGACGCCCGGGCATTCCGATAATACGGACTTCGTCCACCACAGATCCCCCACTAGGTGATGGGCTCTTACGTGATCATGCAAGCACACCAATTAATCATGCTCATTTTATTCTCTTTCAAGACAGCCAATGCAGACATGATTCGTGCTTGTACATATTAATTCATCACAAACTCTATATATAATACGATAATATTTCACACGTTGTAACGCGAATACAAATGTCTTTCACACGTAGTCATACGATTATGCTGAATACAATCAACCCTAATTCACAATTGCAGTTCATGAATTTATTCCATCGAGTACATATTAAACAATGTCATCAAAAGCAGCATATATGTATGTATTCGATATATAATCCACATGAGAAAAGTACGAACAATAATCCACACGAATTAAACAATACTAACACAATTAATTAATAACGTACTTTCCAAAAATAATACTTTATTCCAAAATATTCCATTAATAATTATTCAACAATCAATAATCAACATCCAAGTATAATTAATCATCCACCACTAATTAATCAATTATTCTCCAAATATAATTAATTAATTATTACCCAAGTATAATAACAACCAATTTCGAAATTAATAATAAATTAATTAATTCCGAAAATAATAAATAATAATTCCGAATTTAATAAATAATTACTATTTTATTCCAAAAATAATAATATTTATTAATATTAACCATGATTATCGGTCTAACCCAACTATGGTTAATTAACCTGATTATGATTAGTTAATCCAACCAAGATTACTTTAATCTAATCACGATTAACCAACTACATTTAATCTAACTACAGTTAATTTATTCTAACCACGATTAACACTAAACAAGCTTACTCAATAATAATCAAACACCAATCATCAACATTAACCATGCTTAACATTAAACTAATCATCCAAAGGGAGTTTAGTACCCTAAACAAGGTTTAGAAAATCACGCGTTAGTCGATTCCGATGACACAAGCGTGACCATAGCGACGAGGGGAACAAGCGGTCACCTCTGGCGGCTTGCCAAAACGCGGCTGTCCGAAAACGGCGGTCCAAAACGAGGCTCGGCTAAGCTGGAATGAGAGTGGTGGTCGAGTGACGGCGAGGCATCAGCAAGCTGCTCCGGCGTCCAGGCGGTCGGCTGGGTCCTCCGGCGGCCCTGTGGCGGTGACCGGCGGCGGCGGCGAGGCTGCTGGCCGCGTGTCCAAGTCATGGCCAGAGGGGCCGAGAGGGAGAGAGGGGGCATGGCGACAGCTGGGATGGCTCCCGGACGGCTCCCAGCGGCGGTCTCGGGCGGCCGAACGGCGGCAAAGGGCGGCTGGACGGCGAGGGCAGCCATCTCGGCTCCAACCCGAACAGAAAGAGGAGAGACAAAACGGGTCTCGACCGAGGGAGGCTCGGCTAAGCTGGAATGAGAGTGGTGGTCGAGTGACGGCGAGGCATCGGCAAGCTGCTCCGGCGTCCAGGCGGTCGGCTGGCCGGCGTTGCAGCGGCGGACAGAGGAGGAAGAGACGAAGACAGAAGCTGGGGTGGTGCTGGTTCGGCCCAAGGCCGGCAAACGGCGGCTCACCGACGACTGGGCGAAGAGTAAGGGCGGTGGCGAAGCTGCGGTGGCAGTCGGCGATGGCGGCAGCAGCAGCAAACCGGCGTCGACTGGAAGGGAGGAGGAAGAAGAAGCTGCTGGGAAGGGGGGGCTGAACGTGCAGGGAAGCTGCGCACGCGGGAGAGAGAGAAAGAAAGTTGACAAGTCAAAGATGGGATGGGACAAGGGGGATTGTCGACCAAGGGAAGAAACGTGAGGGGGAAGAGAAAGAAAAGGAGGAGAGAGAAAGGGAAACGTGCGGAGGAAGTTGGGGGAGGAAAAAGAAGAAAAAGACAAAAGAAAGAGAACAACACAAAAATCTAAACAAACATCTAGAGAGGGGTAATTTGGTCTTTTTACCCCTGAAGCACAAACTCGACTCGTTGAATCCATTGTCAATAATTCAGCTTACCTATAAATTCGAAAATCAATGAGGCAGCGTACGCTCTTTTAGTCTCGACATCCTTAAAAATTCGATACCTGATACCGGATTGAAATTCGTGGTTAATATTGATTAATCGCAACTTTAGTACGACCTAACTTTTAGGTGGCGTTTAAGGATTCTCGTGTGTTTGACCCGTAGTTGATAGCTTTTCAATCTACGATCGTGCATTCAAATTAGGGCGATCATCGATTGTTATGTAATCACGAGAGGTTAATCACTCACACTGAGTATCGAACCAAAAGGAAATCGGTTTAACGTCATTCGCAATTAATATCAAAGTTGTGCGGAATCACCTACAATCCGACATTGTTTTGCCGAATCGATTTATTCCCGTTTACTAATTGGCCTGCCACAGTGAAGTATTATTTCTCTTTGATTCTTATGGTCGAACGGCCTATCCCTAATTAAATTCACTAGTCGTACGCGTATCGATCCTTAACTGCTTTGTTGAACAGTTAGTTAACTCGTGAATGGCCAACTCAAAATAAACTAACTAACAATGTATTGATAAAATAATCATTTACCACATATTTTGAAATGGATCGAAATTCAGAATGTTAGGACTAGACCCGAGGAAGTCGTTATTTGCCAACAACTTTCCCAAGCACCTTCCTCAGACTCGGACAAGAAAAGGACATATGAAACTTTCCTAGCAGCATCCAAGAAAAGACCGCTCACTACAAAAGCAAACGAGTTTGAGGGACGCAAAGGAGATAGGACTGTGTTCTGGGCCACCATGGCTGAAAGAGAGAGAAAAAAAGTTGATTTCTCGCGTGAATACTTTATAGTTCGTACAAGTCGTCGCCGTTTTCCATGGGTCGCGGTTGGGGAGTTTCGAAGAAGAAGCAAATAATTTGTCCTCGAATCGGTTCATTCCGAGAAATTTACACCAATTTACCATAAAATTTGACTTCTCAGGGAGGGTCCACTTCTGGAGATTAAATTGCCTGGTTTGGGTTCGTCGATGGGGAACTGGGGGAGTAAACGGCCTCGTGATTCCGACTGTCTCGATTGTCGAGATCCCAAAAGGGGCAAGTCGACCATCTTCGACTCGCCGGTTCTGCCAGACCAGCAGCAGCAGTCCGATAAGGGAGCTCCGGCGATGAACGACGAAAAAGCTGCTAAACCTCTGTACGTATTGAAGCGAAAGAACATTCTTTCTTTTTAGCTTTCTCAACTTTATAGTTTGTTTCGAAAGCGAAAGAGACCCGATTCCGAAATCTGCGGACGAAGTGCACATTTTCGCTTTCAATTTACCCCTTTTTCCGCTTCCTAAAGGAGACGCGTGATTGTTTCTTGTTCCTCGGTCTCTTGTTCGTGATGTTCTTTTTATTTGGCAGATGCAGCAACGGACTCCATTTGGCGAATTTGGCCGTGTCCTCCGGTCTTCTTGGCAATTCATGGGACGCAATCTCTGAACTGCAGTCCCAGATTGACAATCACCAAAGCCCACCATCTTCCGAAACCGTGAAAATTCAAGAATTTGAACAACCGGGGTACAGAATCATTGCGTTTGTGACCCCACCGGTTGCTGCAAGTTATCTCCAAGAAGAGAGCGATTTGGTCCATTCTTCTTCACCAGAGGCCTCTGAATTTCAGTTTCTCTGCTCCAAGAAGAACTCGCAGCCTTTTGCCATAAACAAAGCTGCGATTTCTCTGTTCAACTCTCTTCAAGATAAGCTCTCTCCCCTGAGAACTAAGGTAGCACCCTTTTCTCTTTTGTTTCTTTTCGAGTGATTTATGAGCTCCAGTTACTAATTTTGAAGGTCAATGAGCTTTGCTTAGCCACTGCTTGTAATTATAACTGGTTGGTCTCAGATTTAGGAATTAGGTCTTATTGAAGTGGGTTCCTGCAATACATGCATGTGCTCAGATAATTGCTTCACTGATGATGAATTTGAGCCGTTTCTTCACATTATATTTGCTTTGTTTGCGTCAAAAGGGGATCAACCCCTTGTGGCTTCTTTCTCAGCGTGAATTGCATCTTTTGGCAAAATGGCTGATGATGAGCAGTCAGTCAACTGTCTAAACAGTTCCTCCAGCATTGATAGCCCATTGCCTTTTCCAATCTTCTCATTTGAGTTGACCCTAATCCAATTCGTAGCCAAAATGATAAAATAGGATCAAAACGTTTCTGGTTAATCTTAAGCATACGACTAGTGTCAATTGTCAATATCTGAAACGGTGTGCAAAAGTTGGTTCGACATTTTTTCTGACTGACCACAGTATCTGCTGAGAGCACTTCTAGTTTGAGCGACCTGTTGAAGTAGAAATTCCAAATCAGACATTGATGTAAATTAGGAAAGTCTCGAGTAGACCTTTGGTTGACTGAACATATGAAGCAACAATAAATCTGTGTTGGAGTCAGATTCCGTTTGAATATATCTCCTAATATGAGTATGCTAAAAGGGATTTCCTGCTCCGGATCCATAAATTATGTGTATGTATAGAGATGATTTTGTTTTTTAGCCCAAGCTTTTTGGACGTGACAGTTAATTGTGCGCCGTGCTCCCCAATTACATCACAATAAAAACAACAGCGTTTTCAAATCAATTAATTTTGTGGTAAAATTCGTGAATTCCTTTATGAGATTGATAGATTGTATCATGAGAAATTGTGAGGTCTAAATTCTATGTCAATTATTGAGGGTAATTAGTAGTTGGGAAATAGTGAAAGCATTTGAGCGACTCCAGTTTTGGGGCCTGATTCTGATTATTTATTAATTAAGTGCTTGTTTTTTGCAATAATATGAAAAGGGAAATAGTGTGATTATGTCCGCAAAACTGACTTCGGGACGCATGCTGAAAGTTAGAAAGTCTGACTAGCCCTAGGCTTGTGTTTGTCGAAGCTCATCCAGCTTTGTTGCAGGTAGCAACATCCTCCAAGTCTATTCCACACATTATAACTGGAGGTTGTTTGGGTGGATCAATTGCCTCTCTTTTCACGTTATGGCTCCTACGCAAACTTGATTCAGCACGCACAAAGCATCCGCTTTGCATCACATTTGGTTCGCCGCTTATCGGGGATGGTGGCTTCCAACAAGCAGTATCGCAAAATTCAACCTGGAGTGCTTGCTTCTTGCATGTGGCTCATAAGGATGACTGTTTCCCCAAAATCTACGAGAGCCCATACAAGCCTTTTGGAACATTTCTCGTGTGTTCTGAATTGGGTGGTGCATGTTTTGAAGCCCCTCAATCCATAATTGAGTTGCTTGCCCCCAGGAGCCCAGAGAGTGCCCAAGTTTTCAATTATAAGAGCATCATTAAATGTCTCGAACAACGATTGATTTGCAAGAAGCATTCTGAATTCAGTGAGCCTTATACTGATTTATTTAAAGCTGGGATAACTACGCAAGTTGCAACAATTGGCCTTAGGCAAATTCAGGTAACTATTTATTGTACCTTCTTTTGCATACACATTCTGAATACATCTCAGAAGGAAATTTCACTATCGTTCTAGTAGAAACTAGAAGCATAATTGTGCTTTGCCGTACCAAAATGCTCTGTATCCCAGCATTTAGCTTCACATACCTGACTAGGAAAATTTGTTCCATTTGAATAGTCCCTTATTATAAATGCTTTCCTTTTACCTTTTGGAAGTTCATTTACTGAACTTTCATTGCCATGGCAGCCACAGAATATGGATATTGATGCTCTAGTCAAGTCTGAAAAAGATGTCCTAGAACAAAAGAGTAAAGTATTTGATCCTGCAAAGCTTTTGAATGACATGAAAGTGTGCCTGGCTAATTTGGAATGGTACAAGAAGATATGCGAAAATGGTGACCAGGGTTCTGGTTACTACGACAGCTTCAAGCACAAAATGGCTAGGCGTGACTATGAAGCCGTTAAGTTTATGAGAAAGCTCACTGATTACTGGGAAAAAGTGGTGGAAGACGCGGAGGAGAGGCCTCAGTGGGAGGGAGAACCTCTGAGGATTCGTTGGCTCTTTGGAGGAACAAATTACCGCAGGATGGTTGAACCGCTTCACATTGCTGAGTACTATAAATGGGGCAAAAGAGGTTACATATCTCAAGGGAGATCCAAGCACTTCAGGCTATTGGAAGAGTGGCTGGACAAACATCAGAAACAGCCTGCGAGGAGAGTCCCTAATGATTCGAAGATGAAGAAGATCGTGCCGAGTGTCACGGAGGATTCGTGCTTCTGGGCACAAGTGGAGGAGGCGCGAATATCGGGCAGGTTGTTGGGCAGCGGAGGATCGAACAGCTCAGAAATAGAAAAATTGGCCAGGTTTGATGAGAATGTCATGAGTTTGCTCAAGAACTATGCGGTTTCTCCTGATATTTTCTTGGAAAGCAGCAGCTTCATGCAATGGTGGAGGGAGTATGAGGAGATATTGGCGAAGCAAATGATGGGAGCTTCTTACAACTCACCACTCGCTCCTTTCATGATGCATGGGGACTATTACCAGTATAAATTGGGTGTCCCAGGATCTTCCTGACAGATGAATAGTGATGCAAGAGCATCTGACATAGCTCTGTCGAATTCAGTGTTAGCACTATCGACGGTGATCCAAGCCAAGATAGAATTTGGACATAACATGTTTCAATGGATCGAGAATGAAGTCTCCGAATAAAGCGGTGCCAAACCTGTCCTTGCTGAAGTTGTCAATGTCGTGAAGAGTTACCGAATTTTCAAGACACCGCATTTGTAGCTGGTTTCGAAGTTTATCAACAACCTACCAATAGGAGGTTGTTCTAGATAACTTCCTTGCTTATTTATAGTTGTTTTGAGGTGTTTTTTTTTGTTGGTCAAAGTTGGAGTACGAATTTTGCGAGTATGCAAATTCCTAAGACAATTAATTGCATCTGTAATTTCCTAGGAGTCTCTAATATTTTGTAAGTTTTAAGAGTCAAAGTTCTAAGTTTCTAGGTTTTTAACGTTGGTTAGATCTCATGTCTATTTATTGCTTGTCTATTTCCTAAGTCGTAGTCCTCCTATAAATAGGGGAAACCTCTCCCTTATAATGTAGACGATTTAAGATGAATAAAAATTTGTTTGATTTCTTCTGTGTGAGTGGATATCTTTGGAGAGTGGATAACTTCTATCGCCCGATTACCTTATGAGTTCAATTGGATAATTTATTTGTTCGGTTTATTTATTTTTGCTGTATTTTCGAATTCTCTGGTTTGAGCTTAGATGGACTTGAAAAACACACCACGGAATCGAGTCGAGGCTGAAGCCGGAAGCTCAATCAAGCTCGAATCATGTTCGAGCAGCATCCGAGTCCAAAGGCTCAACTCGAGTACAGAGACGTGTCCAAATTCTCAGCCCTACTCAGCTCCGAATCAATCTGACCAGAAAAGAGAACTCCCAATAAAGAATCGAACGGAGGAAGTCATTACTTGGCAACAACTTCGGTGGCACCTTCCTTGGTAACTGCATCAGGAGAAAGAAAGGACAAACTTTTTGTAGCAGCATCTTAGAAAACCATTTTTCGCCAAAGAATATATCGGTCTTTTCACCACCTGGTTGCAAAGTAAAACGTTGATTTCCCGCGGAAATCCTTCATAGTTTTACCCCCAACCGGTTCTTCATTGGCTGTTCGGAGGGCCGGAAGTAGAAGAAAAGAACGGCTTTTGCCATTCAAGAAAGAATATGTTCTCCCTTCATCAGATGGAAAGGTTCACGTGGCTATAGCATGAATTTAAAAAAGAAAAGATTAAACAAAGAATCAAACAAATTGACCTCGGTTGAAGAGGTGAAATTGCCTGGTTTGGGTTGTCAATGGAGGTATTTATCGAGCAAATTGCCACTTTCTTCTGCCTGTTTCGGTTCTCCAAATCCGAAAAAGCGCAAGTCAACCATCATCGACTCGCCAGTTCTCCAGGAGCAGCAGCACGATAAGGAAGCTCCGACGATCGATTCTGTTCAAGCTGCTAAACCTCTGTACGTGTTGAAACAAAAGAGAAAAAGCTTCTCCCAATCGTTCTCGACTTTATAGTTTCTTCCGAAAGTGAAAGAGACCCAATTTCAGATTCTGCGAACAAAGTGCGCCTTACCCAAATTATTTTGACCCGTTTCGCTTCCTAAAGGACGTGTTATTGTTTCTTCTTCCTCAGTAGGTCTCTTGTTCTTAATGATTTTTTTTTGTCTCTGCAGATTTAGCAACGGACTCAATTTGGTGACCTCAGTCGTGTCATCCGATATTCTTTGCAATTCATGGGCTGCAATCTTTAAACTCTAGTCCCAGATTGACCACAATTACCAAAGCCCACCATCTTCTGAAACTGTGAAATTCCGAGAATTCGAACACCCAGAATACAAAATCGTTGCTTTTGAGACCCCTCAAGTAGTTATCTCTAAGAAGAGGGCAATTTGGTCCATTCTTCTTCAAGTATGTTCCTTAATAATAACCTTTATATATTTTATTATCTACATAGTGGCTTGTGCGTCTTTAATCTAGTTACTTAATTATTAAACATATCATTAACCTTTGATTTATTTTGTCATTTTCAAAATATCATAAGGGATTTTCCAAAAACTTTCATTGAGTCAATTTATGTAAGACTAAAACCATCAGAGAGATATTATGGAAGCAAGTGGCAGTTTGCTCCATAAATACCTCCATCGACAACCCAAACTAGGCAATCACCTCTCAAACCCTAGTCAACGGTTGGTTCTTTGTTTAATTTTCTCTTTTTTAAATTCATGCTATGGCCATGAGAACCTTCTCGGAATAAGCATGCGTTTCCATCTGATGAAGGGGAACATAAAAGCCGTTCTTTTCTTCCTCTTCCGCCCTCCGAACAGCCAATGGAGAGCCGGTTGGGGGTTTAAACTACGAAGGATTTTCGTGGGAAAATAACGTTTTCATTTTTGCAACCAGGCGGTACAAAAACCGATATATTATTTGGCATATCGTAAACTTTCTTGTCAGCACTAAATTGTTTTTCTAAGATGCTGCTATAAAACGTTCGTCCTTTTCTTTCTCCTGATGCAGTTACTGCCTCTTTGTCGTCTGAGTCTGTTATATGTTTACCAAGTCAACAGTGACGGTCCCGAAAGAAAAGAAAGGAAAAAAAGAAAATAAAAAGCCACTGTCAATAAAGCAAAGAATAGGACTTGTGGTTTACAAAGCTCACCCGAGAGCTTGCGCGAAAAAGGAAATAGAACGAAAAGAGAAGAAGAGGAGGAGGAAAGAGGAAAAGAGAATGGGGCTTCACGCATACTCACCACAAAACGCCTCACTAAGTCGACTCAATTCCATCTTGCTATGTTTGATAAGTGCTCATGTCTCTCGTTCATCTAATTGGAATAATTTTTAGGGTTAGGACTCAAATTTGAAGTCACGTGAAAATCAACCTGTGAATTTCGATTTTCGAGTTGTGGACCTTTGGGATTTTATGGAAATTTCAGTTTTATGGCATTGTAGAGTTGTAGGGTTTGATAGGAATAGTTTTGGAGCAATGGTTTGGTTGGAGGAGATTTTAGGTTTTGAGGGCGAGTTTCGGATTGCGTTTAGATTTGAATAATTTCTTTGGGCGAGCAATTTGTTGTCACGTGAAAGTTATTCTGTTAGCGTTTAAGTTTAGTTTAATTGTGTCCTTGTTGAGATAACATTTTACTTGGTTTTAATATCATTTCTTGTTGATATGATAGGATTGTGAGTTCGATGATTCTAATGAGCCTTATTATTTTGGTTTGGGGCATATCCAGGTGAGTGATATTATCGCTTCTTTGGTTTTGTAAAATTATATCTTGAACATGATAACATACATACATACATACACAATGTATATTATGAGTTAAAGAAGCATTATGTGATTTAATATTCCTTTGAAAATAAATAAAAGTGATGGATTGGCCCGAAATGTAAAGAAGCATTATGTGATTTAATATTATCGCTTCTTTGGTTTTGATGGGCCCGTTTGATTCGGTTTTGGGAAAATGCCCTTAGGAAAATGCAAATTTCTTTAGACTAAAGGGGTTTTCCGAAATGTAAATACCGTTTGGTAAAATGAATTTTTTTATTACAGTGCGAAGCAACTTTGGCCTAAATACTGTTTGGTAAATACTACATTTTGTAAAGCACTTTGATTAAATTTCTTTTTTAATAAAAAATTTGAAAATTTTTTTTATCTATTCATCGATGGCCAAATTTGGCCGTTGGATAGCCACGCATGAGGTCGGGAGACCTCAGGCAATGGTCAACAGTCGTCGTTGCTTGGGTGCGCAACCCAGGCGAACACTGCCAGGGTCGCGCGAACCTAGGCGACGACACCTCCGTCACGCGACCCAGGCGACGGTCGCCTCAGTCGCTTGGGCATGCGACCCAGGCAAACACCGCCGGGGCTGCGCAAACTCAAGCGACAGCGCCTCCGTCGTGCGACCCAGGTGAACACTGCCGGGGCTACACGAACCCAGGCTACGGCGACGGTGCTTGGGTCACTGCCTGGGGTTGCACAGGTGACCATCGCCTGGGTCGCGCGACCCCAGGCGGTTGGTGGGGTCCAGTGACCCCTCAGTGGCATTCGTCGGCGTCGGGGACCCTTGGTCGGCGGTCGTTGGCCTCGTCGGTTCATCAGAGAATATGAATAGTAACCCAGGCGAACAGTGCCATTTGCATTTGGAAGATGCAACTTCCCAAAGTGGCTTCAGACCTCCCTTGGGCTAAAGGCCTTTAGAGCCCTTTGGAGATATAATTATATTTGGCCAAAGTCCTCCAAAAAACGAACCAAATATGTTTGCATTTGGCCAAGGGGCTTTCAGGGCTGAAAGCCCCTTGGCAAAGCTGAACCAAACAGGGCCTGAGTATATTGGAAGCATAGAATTGGATCAAAGATTTACTACATTTTATTTATTTGAGAATGGTTTGAATAATGTGTTATAAAAGGTGATGTGAAAGTTCATATGTGTGCACTACATTACGAATTGATTTATGAAACGAATTCTTGTTTGATTTGGGAAACGTTTGATGAGAGAGGTTTTGAAATGTTACTAGTTTATGAAATAAATTTAGAAATGGTGTAGAAAATGTTGTCTGATGAACGAAGTTGGAAAATATGATATATTTTGAATTTATGAAACCTTCTTGTGAAAGAGTTACATTGATTTTGAGTATGGCTTAATGAAAGGTGATTTGATTTGTTACGTGATACTGATTTATTTTATGGATTTTGAATTGATTTTGTGGAAAAAATTGATTTTAAAAGGCTGAGGAAATCAACTAGGTTACGGACTGGTAAAGTACTAAGTGTTGCACGATAACGTAATTTCTTAGGAACCACATTTAGAGCCTTGTAATCAATGACTAAAAGCTACACGATAACATAATTTCATAGGAACCACCTTTAAAGCCTTGTATTGTTTATATATATTGGTAAAGGATTAAGTGTTATACGATAACGTAATTTCGCGGGAGCCACATTTAAAACCTTTTATTCTAGGGTTAAGTGCTATACAATAACATAATTTCGCGGGAGTCACATCTAGGGCCTTGTACTATTTACATATAATGGTCAAGGGCTAAGTGCCACACAATAATGTAATTTTGTGAGAGCCATCTCTAAGGCTTTGAGGTGTGATGTGCTATGAGATAGATTAATTGAATAGACCATTAATGTATGATTTGAGTTTGATTTGAAATTAGTTGATGGAATGGATTATTAACATATGTTTGATAGAGATTAATCAATAGACTCCATCATTAATGCTTGAATTGTGATAATGGATTTAGATGAGTATTTCTTGTGTCAGTAAGAAACAATTTGTATGTGATTTGACATGTATTTATACAATGAGTTTGATTATGAAGTCCTGGTATTGTATGTATAGTGGGTACTTGACCTATTTAGAAGATATCCATTATTCACTTCTCTCTTTCTCAATTTTCTCAGGTTCCAGTTAGTAGTCATTAAAGTAAGAATATTATCGCGGGAACTTTTGGGTCGGCTCATTAGATGTTGCATCTGTTGAGAGAAAGGATAACCCATCCCTTTAGGATCCGGGGGCGTGACAGCTTCTGCCTGTTCAATTCTCCAAATGCATATGACCAAAAAAAAAATTCTCCAAATGCAAGTCAACCATCATTGACTCGCCGGTTGTCCAAGAGCCAGCCTAATAAGGAAGCTCCAACGATGGACTCTGCTCAAGCTGCTAAACCTCTGTACGTGTTGAAACAAAAGAGAAAAATCTTCTCCGATCGTTCTCAACTTCATAGTTTCTTCCGAAAGTGAAAGAGACCCAATTTCGGATTCTGCGAACAAAGTGCGCCCTACGCAAATCATTTGACCCGTTTCGCTTCCTTGAGGACGTGTTCCTGCTTCTTATTTCTCAATTGATATCTTGTTCTTAATGATTTTTTTCGTTTTTGCAGATTTAGCAACGGACTTGATTTGTCAACCTCGGTCGCATCGTCCGATGTTCTTTGCAATTCATGGGCTGCAATCTCTGAGGTCCAGTCCCTGATTGACCGCAATCACCAAAGCCCACCATATTCTGAAACGGTGAAAATCCGAGAATCGAACACCCAGAATACAAAATCATTGCCTTTGTGACCTCTCCAGTAGTTATCTCCTAGAAGAGGGCGATTTGGTCCCTTCTTCTTCATCAGAGACCTCTGAGTTCCAGTACTGCTCCAAGGACAGCCCGTCTTTTGCCATAACCAAGCTGCGATCTCTCTTTTCAACTCTCCCCAGGATAAGCTCTCTCCCCTCAAAGCTCAGGTATTTATCTTTCGTTTCTTTTCGAATTATTTGTGAGGGCATAAGTATAGTGGGAGTGTCATAACTTGACATAGAGGGACACTTAAGTGCCATAACTTACAAACGGTACACTTAAGTGCAATTTTTCAAAAAAAATGGATCATTTCAGTATTAAGTGGTCGGAACTTTGCCGGAAATCTTACATGACATTTTTTTTATTAATTTTATTGCCTACATGGCTCGCCCGAAACACTAAATCGGTGAACAATCAGCCAAAATAACGTCGTTTTGGCTGACATGGATTTATCAAAATTTATTAATTAAATAATATTAAATAATAATTAAATATATTATTATAAAATCGATTTTAATTTTTTTAAAATTTGACGTGGAAAATTTTTTTTTTTAAATTGCCACATGGATTTTTTATTTTGAAAAAAAAATGCTCCGTCAGCAAATGAAGATGCCAGAAAATGGACACGTGACAATTTGGCTGAATTTTCTCGTCGTTGGCACTTAAGTATACCGTTTGTAAGTTATGGCACTTAAGTGTCCCTCCGTGCTAAGTTATGGCACTTCTAGGGTCCGTACGTCTATTTGTGAGCTTTAGTTACTAATTTTGAAGATCAATGAGCTTTCGTTAGTCGCTGTGAGAGATCCCACGAGTTACTCTTAGACCTAGGAATCAGGTCTTGTTGAAGTGGGTCGTGGAATGCTTGCATCTGCTCTGATTGTTGCCTCATTAGTGGCCATTTTAGGTTGTTTCTTCACATATCTTTTTTTTTTTATGACCCACGGAACCCCGCACCCCGCCAACAGCTAGGGGAGTAAACCTTGGGGGCCACACGTGCTAGCCACCACACACATGCAACCAGGTAAGTCACCCTATGACGAAGCTGAGATTCGAACTCTCGACTTTTTGCGAGAATAAGAGAGCACGAACCAGCAACGCCACCCAAGTGGTTGGTACACATATCGTTAGCTTCATTTGATGAAAAAAGTGGATCACCCTCTTTTTGTTTCTTTTGGAGCGTGGATTGCGTCTTTTGGCAAAATGGTTAATGATTCAGTCAATTGTTTGAACAGTTCCTCTCGGATCAATGGCCCATTGCCTTTTTTCCATTCTTTTCAGTTGAGTCGAACATAATCCTATTCCTAGCCGAGAAGAGAAAGGAATACATTGTTTTGAGTAGCATTTTAAGCATACTATTGCAGCTTTGAATGAATCAAGATATGACTGCAAATTAAATTCTACGTTTTGATGATTGCCATCTGGCCCTTAGAAATATTGTTGCATGTGAACCGAGGGAGTTTGGCTGAGTTGCTAAAATCTCAAAAAGCGCGAGGTCTTAGATCTGAATCCTTCTCAAAGTTACTTATCAGAGCTAGCTAGATTACGAGGAGGTGACTTTTTGCAAGTTCCCTAACCCTAATCTTACCTTTGACTGATCATGGCGAAAACTAGAGTTTGGGGAACAAAAGCCAATTCGAGATTTTGTTTGACCTGATCACAATAATTTTGAGAACATGTCTCTAATTTGAGCTCATGAAGAAATCCGATCCAAGCAAAAATTAAAATTCCCAGTAGGACTTGTGATTTAAATTAGAAAAGACTTTATCTGACTTTTGGTTCACTGAAATATGTGAAGTAAGAACAAATCCTTATTGGAGTCGAATTTCTAATTTCAGCCTGCTAAGAAGGTTTTCGATTTTGCTTCCAAATATCATATATAAGAGGTGGGTTTTAGTTTTTAACCCATTGGTGAGCAGAGCTTTTACTCGTAACAATCATTTCAACAGCATGCCCCTAAATTGCATACTGCAGAAGTTATAAGTGTGTTGAAGCTAATAAATCTTATGTAAGGTTTGTAAATTCCCATAGATTGGTCACATCGACCGAACTACACAAATCAAGTGTCTGATTTATTTTCTTATTTTGTTTATACTATTAGATGGTCTGTTTTTTGTGACAATATCAGAATGGAAAGAATAGTGAATTTAACTCTAAACGCATGCTGCAAGTTAGAAAATCTGTGTTTGTCTGATGCTCATCCAGCTTTGATGCAGGTCGCAGCTTCTACCAAGTCTATTCCACACATTATAACTGTAGATTGTTTGGGTGGATCCGTTGCCTCTCTTTTCATGCTATGGCTCCTACGTACACTCAATTCTGCCACCAGAAACCGTCCACTTTGCATCCCATTCGGTTTGCCCCTCATCGGGGATGGTGGCTTCCAACAAGCCATATTGCAATATTCAACATGGAGTTCTTGCTTCTTGCATGTGGCTCGTATGGATGACCGTTTCCCCAGGCTCTTTCTCCTGTTGACCACGAAGCGGAGTCTATACAGGCCTTTTGGTACATTTCTTTTGTGTTCAGAATCGGGCGGTGCATGCTTTGACGCCCCTGAATCCATAATTTAGTTGCTCACCCTGATGAGCCGGGAAAGGAATGGGGGCAAATTTTCAATCATAAGAGCGTCATTGAATGTCTCAAACAGCGATTGATTTGCAAGAACCATTCTCCTTTTGGTGTGGCTGATGCCGATTCATTTAAAGCTGGGATAACTGCGCAAGTTGCAGCAATTGGCCTTATGCAAATTGAGGTTACTGTTTGTTGTACCTTCTTTGGTGCACATTTAGTGCATACATCTCACAAGGGGATTCACGCTTGTTTTAGTCGAAACCAGAAGGATAATTGTGCTTTGCCTAAATGGCAAAATGAACTGTGTCCCCACTTTTAGCTTCACATGCTTAACCAGGAAAAATTTGGTCCACCTGAATTGTCCCATGTTGTAAATGCATTTGCTTTACCCTTTGGAACTTCATTTACTGAACTATCATTGTAATGGAAGCAGCAGAATATGGATATTGATATTTTGTGGAGGAAGATAGGGATGCCTCAAAAAGAAATCCTAGCACGAAAGAATCAGGCATTGGATCCTGCTAAGTTGTTGAACAAAATGAAAGTGTACCTAGCTTATTTTGAATGGTATAAGAACAAATGCGAAGACGATGGATGGGGTCCTGGTTACTACGACAGCTTCATGAACAAAATGTTTAAGTGTGACCATGAAATCATTAAGTTCAAAACAGAGCTCGAGATGTACTGGAAATCTGTGGTCGAAGAGGCGGAGGAGAGGCCTCAGAGAGCAGGAGCACCAATGCGGATTTACTGGCTAAGGGGAGATCCAAGCACTTCAAGCTATTGGAACAGTGGCTGGACGAACATCAGAAACAGCCTGAGAGTAGTGTTCTTAACAATTCGAAAATGAAGAAGATAATGTTCAGCATCACGGAGGATTCACGCTTCTGGGCCCATGTGGAGGAGGCACGAATATCGTGCCAGTTGCTGAACAGTAGAGGATCGAACAGCAGAGAAATAGAAAAATTGGTTGAGTTTGAGAAGTATGTCATGGGTTTGCTGAAGAACTACGTGGTTTTTTTTTTTTTTCTCAGAAAGCAGCAGCTATATTCAATGGTGGAGGGAGTATGAGGAAATGTTGGGGAAGAAAATGATGGGAGCTTCTCACAACTCGGAACTCATTCGTTTCATGAAGGAAGAAAACTATCAAGTATAAATCCGGTACCTTAGTATTCGAATAACAGATGAATAAACTGGGTAATTTGATGTAATCTAAAGTGGGTCATAAGAGGCAAGAATGTGCTGGTCTCGCTCGTTATGTTGATTTTGCTTCGCTTGAATTGAGTCGGATTCTCATTGGACCACTGGTCATCGTGAGTTCAAAAATTTAATTTGGAAGGCAAGAGTTCATGCTTCTTCTGCCTTTATGTTTTCTCCTCTTCAGGATTTACTCGTATATTTGTTCCTTTAGTGCTGTTCTTATTCCGTCGAAAAAGATAATCACAAGACTGATGAAAACGAGCAATTTCAACGAAACAGCATAGGAAATAAAAGAAAGATTGCTGCCACTTCATTGAGCATTTTTAATGCTTTATTACCAAGAGGCTTCTCTTGTTGAAGCGGAGAGATTGACTAAATCATGCCAAATACAATTTAAGATGGGTCAACAATCTCTCGCAAAGTCCGCTGGAATTTATTACTCGTTTCTGGCTTCTGCTTTACGAGGATCACCACATTTATCATCGGTATGGCTAATTATGGAGGCATCAATAGCTCTCGGGCATGGAGTCGAACTTGAAGCCTCCAAGGCCAAGAGCTCCGCCCTTCTCTTGTCCACCGCTTTCTCGACATCTTCCAGCCATTCCGCGAATACCATAAACTCGTACAAGCTAAAGTTTTCAAATCGCAGGGCCTTAATATCATTCAGCTCTTCAGCTCCAACTTTCAGTTGCTCGAGCACATCGGCATATTGTTTGTTCAGTTTCTCTAGGATTTGGTCTCTATCAGTTTGAGCCTGTTGAATAGTATCAATATAAGCCTTGTTTGGTTGTTCAAACCTATGGAGGACTGCATCTTTAGAAGGATGACCAAAATAGAAAGGCTTGCCTCTAGGAGAGAGAACAATAATGGCCATCTCAACTTGCAGAAAGAGCACATACTTCACTTACCTTATTGGATAGCCCCGGTCTATCTTTTGAGAAGGTAGCTTGTCGAGCGTTGGCACTGTCCTTCATCATTCTCACCCGACTTGTTTTGCCCTCTGTGTCACCCACTAGAAAATCAATGTAAATTCAACTGCTATGGTGGAACAGTGAAAAATGTGACCATTTATAGGATTTCACAGGCCAAAATAATTCATTGCTCCCTCTTTGATTGGTAACTTTTTGGCTTTCCATATATTAACATACCTCCTTAAGTGGTTTAACGACAAGCATGTTGTTTTCCGCCTAATGAATCAATGTATATCGCATTTCTTCAAGTGGTTTGATGATAAACATGTCAAGCATTGGCACCCTCCTTTGTCATTCTCACTGGAGTTGTTTTGTCCTTTGTGGCGCCCACTGGAAAATCAATGTAAATTCAAATGCTATGGTGGAATAGTGAAAAATATGACCATTCATAGGATTTCATAGGCCAAAATAATTCAACGCCCCCTCTTTGATTGGTAACTTTTTGGCTTTCCATATATTAGCATACCTCCTTAAGCGGTTTAATGACAAGCAAGTCATTTTCCACCTAATGAATCAATGTATATCCCATTTCTTTAAGCAGTTTAATGATAAACATGTCAAGCATTGGCACCATCTTTTGTCATTCTCACCTAAGTTGTTTTGCTCTCTGTGATGCCCACTGGAAAATCAATGTAAATTCAACTGCTATGGTGGAACCGTGAAAATGTGACCATTTACAAGATTTCACAGGTCAAAATAATTCATCACTCCCTCATTTATTGGTAAACTTTTGGACTTTCAATATATTAGCATACCTCCTTAAGCAATTTAATGACAAGCGTGTCGTTTTTTGCCTAATGAATCAATGTATATCTCATTTCTTTAAGCGGTTTAATGATAAACATGTCTAGCATTGCCACCCTCCTTTGTCATTCTCACCTGAGTTGTTTTGTCATCTGTAGCGCCCATTGGAAAATCCATGTAAATTCGACTGCTATAGTGGACACTGAAAGATGTGACCATCTATAGGATTTCAAAGGCAAAAATAATTCATCGCTTGCTCTTTGATTGGTAACTTTTTGGCTTTCCATATATTAACATACCTCCTTAAGCGGTTTAAACAAGCGTGGTGTTTTCCATCTAATGAATCAATGGATATCCCATTTCTTTAAACGGTTTAATGATAAACATGTCAAGCATTGGCACCCTCCTTTGTCATTCTCGCCAGAGTTGTTTTGCCCTTTGTGATGCCCATTGGAAAATTAATGTAAATTCAACTGCTATGGTGGAATAATGAAAAATGTGACCATTTATAGGATTTCACGGGCCAAAATAATTCATTGCTCCCTCTTTGATTGGTAACTTTTTGGCTTTTCATATATTAACATACCTCCTTAAGCAATTTAATGACAAGTGTGTCATTTTTCGCCTAATAAATCAATATATATCTCATTTCTTTAAGCGTTTTAATGATAAACATGTCGAGCATTGGCACCCTCCTTTGTCATTTTCGCCTGAGTTGTTTTGCCCTTTGTGGCACCCACTGGAAAATCAATGTAAATTCAATTGCTATGATAGAACAGTGAAAAATGTGACCATTTTTAAGATTTCACAAGCCATATAAATCCATCACTCCCATTTTGATTGGTAACTTTTTGGATTGGTAACTTTTTGGCTTTCCATATATTAATATACCTCCTTTAGTGGGTTTAATGATAAGCACATCGTTTTCCGCCCAATGAATCAAAGTATATACATCTTCCTTAAGCAGTTTAATGATAAACATGTCCTTTTCCATCTAATGAACCGATGTATATCCATCTTCTTTAAGCGGTTTAATGGCAAACATGTCGTTTTCCGTCTAATGAGTTGCATGCTTGTAATTTCAGTTATTAGCTCAGAGTACACATGGATGAGAGAATCCAGAACAGACTTCTTCAGCAACCACTCGGCTATGGAAGGAAAACAATCTCGCGGTGCAATTAGTAGTCTAGAATGTTGTTTTTCATACCCTCCTAAATTTTGAGATCGATGCATAATAATCCCTAGATTTTTAGAGTGTCATTTTACTTCCTTGAATTTTCATTTTGTTACACCTATTAATACCGTTACTTTTTTCCGCTAGCATGTGGTGCATGTATTTCATTTTTATGGGGGAGAAGCGTGGGGTTTAAAGTGCAACTTTTTCTTAAATTTCTTAATAAATGCTTTTTGCTTATGAGAGGAATGGCAAAAGTAACCAAAATCTAAATTATATCCACTAAGATGTATTTACCTTAAACTTTTTTTATGACACCAAAAATGCTAAACTTGTACTTGGGTAACATAATTACCTTCCATCAAAGTTCTGCCCATGGGAACTGTTAAAAACCTACCTACATAGATGCCAAAAGGCAAACAATAGTAATATGGCAATTACATGACTTAAGTGAAATAAAAATAATGTTTTGGCTAAAAAATCATCTAATAAAACTTTCAGAGAATAAATGTGTTACATAAATATAAAAATTGTGGTTTTTATGTTATAAGAAAGAGTTTAGGATACAAGTGTCATAATGGGAATAATTTGGGCTTTTGGATCTAAAAAAAACTCAGGTTCTTTTTCTTTTTCTTTTTTTGAACCAGAGGTTAAATGTTCATTATAAGCATAATTTGGGATTTTTTTTTGTAGCTTTTTTCCTTCCTTGAATGCAAAGCCGAGGGTTTAACATGCTTAAGCTCCAGACAATCCTATCTCTCTTTAATATCTAGACAGTAATTATCATGCTAATATCTTCTTGTGAGGTACAGATTGTGAAATTATAAAATACTTGGATTGCGTTTCTATTGACTTTCTCATTGACCAAACCGCTGAGTGTAATTGTGTCGAATAGTTATCAGCTCCCTATCGTGTTATCCTCTTTGGTTTATCATTTAGACAACAAAAAGATATATCTTACTTTTAAAAATTTGTAAAATCTTAATACGACGAGATGGGCAATTCAATTTTATAGACCTTTCAAAGACCTTACTAAATAGAAAAGGACAATTTTACTCCTCATATTTAGAGGATTCCAACCATCTTCTTCATCTCATTTCGACAATTTTCAACAAATCAAAATCAAGGCTTGTTTAAAGACCTCTAAACACTTGTTAATCATATCTAGGTTAATATCACAGAAAAAAAAATCAAATTAGTATACCTGTGACGATTTTATTCTCAATTAGTTTTTATTAAATTTTACCATCAAATTGTTAAATTATATAACATTTAGCAGTTGACAAGTGTATCAGTTTGGAGTTTTATTCTCTATTTATCACAAGTATACTAATTTATAAATTTTCATTATATTAATCCGATTTAACAAAACTAAAATAGCACTTTTCAAGGGCTCTACTTTTCTGGAGGTGCATCACTTAGCGACCAAACCCTAAAACCGCAACAACATTACAACCATCTTAACCATGACTACAATCACCGACAGCAAATCCATCCATCTTCTCAGGAAGAACTATATTACTACATCAGTTAATTAACGGCAACACATCAGCACGGGATCTCGCCTTGGCTCCCAGTCTGCACTTTGTAGATGCTGAGCTTCTCCATCGCCGCAGCGAAATCTCTGAAGAACTTGCCCTGGTCGGCCGCATAAATGGCCACAAAAGGCCTCGTCCTCAGGTCGCTACACAGTGCATGATCTGACGCCATGAGCCCATACCCTTTCGGCAGATTCCGGTAATAAATGTTGTCGAAACGGTGAGGGGTCGTCACGTCGTTGACAACACTCAGTGTGGGATCGTTCTTGTAAACCGCACAAGCTCTCTCCAGTGCATGAGCAAACTTAGGGTTATAAGTTCTTGGGTCATACTGGGAGTGCTTGCTGTAGTTGAATATGCCCACGCTGAACTCCTTGCAGTGAGAGAACCCTGTCGTGTGTGCGCCGCTCAAGGCCACCATTTCTTGGATTGAGAAGCCTCTCGACGCAAATATAAGTCCATCAATGTCGAGACGGTCATGTTAGGCCTTGGTAGGTTACCCTCAACTAGGGATACCCTGGAAGTTATGCCATCTTTTCGACCCAAGGAGACGTCGTAATGCAGGCAACCAACCATGGTGACAAGGTCGCAGGTCGTGGTGGCTACTACGTCGGCACATGAGACGGTGCTGGGGCAGGTGAGTTCGAGGGCAGGTGGAGGCGATGACACTGAAGGCCTCCTCATGGAGGGAGAGGTTCATATTGGCATCTCGCTTGGTGGGGTCAGAGGGCTCGGTGGAAGAGAGGACGATGGAGGCATCACAGCCGGTGATGAAACAGTCGTGGAGGAAGAGGCGGAGCGTGCTGGAGGCGGTGTTGGGCTTGGTGGCTTGATGGTCCGCGACAGTCTTGCGGACAATGTGGGCGCATGGTGGGCAGGATTTGGAGTAGTACTCGAGAGAATTTGGATTCGGAGATGAGGAGGAGGAGGAGAGGAGGTGATGGAAACGGTGGCGCCATTGTATGTGTAGAAACTAGTAGAGGGAAACTTGAAGAACCCTCGAGTGTAAGGTTTAGTGTATAACATCAATCAAGCAAGTGGAAGTCAAGTCAACACATGATTTGCATTGAGTAATTATTAACTACATGATAATACTATATATATATATATATACCACAATTGTAACATTCAATATTTTTATAAGAATTTTTCTTGGAATTCTGTCTTTTGTTATCCTTATTGTAAAATCTATTGGATCCATTAAAATTTCTCATAGGTTTTTTGGAAGAGCATTGAGGGCAATCTTTTGAACATTTGCCCAAACATTTGAATTTAGAAGATTTTGTATTTTTTGGATTTATAAAAGATGGGTCATATTGAGCACAAAAGTCTCCCAAACCTTTGTTTATATATTTATATAGTGGGAGTAAATTTTTTATAAGAAGGGAGAGTCTCGCTTGAGAAATTTTCTATTACTAACTTACATCATCCGAGAGACTTGTATAAAGAGATAATATGGATAATGATATCATAAGTATCCAAATTTTTAGTGTTATTTTACTCCTTTTATGTATGTTTTTTCTCAACGTGTTTCTCTTCAAGGATTGTTTTTCCTGCCCGATTGAAGCGTAGTAGCACTGTCCTCAGTACTACTGCGGATCCTAAATTCACACGCCAACTCACATGCGGAACTAGAATGTTTCTTGATCGGTACTAGATATGTCTATAAGATGCTTGTCATGTGTCATTCACTTCAAAAAAAATTCAAATGCTAAGAAAATTTATTTCTACATCACATGGTTATTTTCCGTGTATTTTGGTGTCAATAAGATGGCTAGGGCTTTGGTGGTGTTTATTATGGTTGAGCAGTTTTAGGTTCTATACAAATTCCACTCTGAATATGAAACCTACTAGCTAGAACAAGTTTCTTACTTTTGGAATCTGGAACCCATTACGCATACTCTGGAACATGAAACCTACTTTGCTGTAATTTTTAAAGTCAGATCTAAATTCTATCTAGATTCTATCTATATTATTAATTGAACGATTATAATGATTCATCATTTTTAATAATCATTACTTGTTACTATAATCTACTAATCATAACATATATTTAGACGCATAAATAATATGAAATATTAATTAAGTGAAAGTCTCAGACACAAAATGAAAGTTCAGACTAGTGGTTCCAAATTCCGTTATAAATACCGCAGGATTACACAGACACATAAACCAAGAAAATACAAAAACTCTAGGTTCCAAATTCCAAATTCCAAGTTCTAGGGTTCTATGTTCCCAATTCCATACACTTAAAACTTGGAACCTCCTCATCGAAATAAGTTTCTTAATTTTTGAAATGTGAAAGAGCTTTGCTAGCATAATAATTTTTGAACTACTATGAAAGTAACAATTTGTTGTAAACTGTAAATTCTTGAAGAAGTTCACCTCATAATAATTTATAATAATTTCTTATTTGATTTCTTATTGTCCAAAATATATTGTTATTCACGCTATAAATTAAAGACCATCACATAATTATTTTTTAACTTGGAACCTACCTTGCAGACCTTAAAACCTAGAACTGAACCGGTAGAAACCTATCCACAAGTCCAATTCTTCAGTTTCGAGTTCTATACTAAAATCATGCTGACCCCTATGGTACTCGTGCTTAATAAAAAGGACCATCCAAGGGGGAGAACACAGCATAATGCATCAAAGCGGTGGCTCTTGTCCCACTGATCGTGATTTGCTTTGTGGGTACGTGCTAAATCCATCTTTTGGGCTCCCTCGTTTTTCACAAGATCGTAGTTTTGAGCCATAACATGAGCCAATAATTTGCCTGAATTGTGCTCTCGAGCACGACACCACGGTGCTACCTCGTTCAGGGAGAGTTATAGATTGCCGACGCGTCGCGTCGTTGTGACGAGCCCACCAGCCCCTGATTTTAGGGTATCGGGTGGTGTTGAGGAGCTTTCCTTAACTGACATGAGAATTCCTTGGTGGCAATGCCTAGTGAATTTTGATGCTATTGTGACTCAATAAATTAGATATTCATAGACTCAAAAAGTCCAAGTAACAACAAGAAAAATGTGCAAATAATAAATCCACCCGGCAATTTATATGCTTAAACAAACATTAGAATAATTGGAAAAGGGCTTTGCTAGCTAGTATAATACTTTTTGAACTACCATAAGAATAACAATTCATTATGAACATCAAATTCTTGAGAGCGAACTTATAACAATTTAATTTATTTTTTTCCAGTCTAGAACAGACCGTTACTCACGTGATAGATCAAAGACCATTACTCAATCATTTCTCATTGATCAGAGAATTGCTTAATTTAGTCATTGAACTTTGTGTAATTACAGTCTCTAATCCCATTCCAGTATCGCCATTATTGCATTCTAAGGACATTCTAGTCAGCAAAAACCGCAAGCTGGAAAAAAGGGCAGGAGAGTGGCTTGCGTTTGAAGCAAATCAAGGGTCATGATGCACCAAAGTCAGCGGAGTGAAAGTTCAGGAATGAATTGGTGAAAATGAGGGAGGGAAGATCAAAATTCATCCAAGTGAAAGGGCAAGAGATCGATCACCATGATGAGTGAAAGAGGTGAAAATGAGGGAGGGAAGATCAAAATTCATCCAAGTGAAAGGGCAAGAGATCGATCACCATGATGAGTGATTGAATGTGAAGGACCACGATGCATAGATCAAAATCCATCCAAGTGAAAGGGCAAGAGATCGATCACCATGAGTCATTCATCTGCTTCCCTAGGATCTCCTCATCATACTCTCTCCACCATTTCATGTAGCTGCTCCTCTCCAGAAAAATCTCGGACGACACCGCATACCTCTCGAGGAGGCTCATCACGTACTGCTCGAACTCGACCAGCTTCTCTCTCTCCACGGCTGGGTCCGGTCCTCCGCTCTTCAGCGACCTGACCGAGATGATTGCCTCCTCGACGTGCGCCCAGAAGCAAGAGTCCTCAGTTAGAACGTTGGATGAGACCCTTTCCCGTCTCAAGTCGAGTGAGTCACACCGGGTGGGCCGCTGCGGGTTCTCTTTCAGCCACTTCTCCAATAGAATGTAGTGCCCGGACCTTCCTTGAGTTAGGTAATTCCTTTTGCCCTTGGCGTAGTATTCAGCTATGTCGAGCGGCTCAACCATCCTCCGGTAAGTGTTTCCCCCATAGAGCCAGCCGCGCCGTAGCCACGCCCCCTCCTTCTGAGGCTTCTTCTCCGACTCCTTGACAACGCGCTGCCAGTACTCCTTGAGGGTCTCCTTATACGTAACAACTCGGTGATCGCGCTCCTTTGGCTTGCTCTTGTAGCTGTCGTAATACCCGAAACCGTCAGACGCGGTCTTTTTCTTATACCATTCGAGGTGGATCATGAATATTTTCCTTTCCATGTCACTTGTTTTGCTGGAGGTATCGCTTCTTGCTGCTGCTCGGATTCGGGTTGCAGATTCTTCTTCTGATCTTGAGACTCTCTTCATCTGAGCATCAATGTTCTGCTGCCATGGCCTATGTGAAAGCTACGAGTAGCAGTGAACAAAGAGATGGTTACAAGAAATTGCAGGCTAAACCAAGCAATTGCAGGCTATAGCTTGAACTATAATTCAGAGGACCTGACAAATGTGATGTGTGCTTTTCTATCTGTGAAGGTAACATCCTAATGCAATTGAGCTACCTGAACTTCTGTGAGGCCGATCGCTGTCACTTGAGCTATTATCCCAGCCTTAAATGAATCAGGTTCGTCCCGTGCCAACCGATTTTCGTCCTTGCATATGGATCTGCCTTCGAGACGTTCGACAATGTTACCGTAATGAAAACGTCGCAGCTCTGGATTTCGACCGTTCTCTGTGCTGCTCCTGTTCACGAGCAGCTCCTTCACGGATTCAGAAGCTGTGAAACACGCTCCCCGTGAGTCAGAACACAAGAGGAATGCACCGAAAGGCACGTAGGGGCTTGGCTCGCCATCAGGTCGAAGCAAGAGTCTAGGGAAACAGTCATCGTTATGGACCACGTGCAAGAAGCAAGAGTTCCACGCAAAGAACTGCGACACGGCTCGTTGGAAGCCGTCATCGCCGAGGAGAGGCGAGCCGAAAGTAATGCAGAGCGGCCGTATGGTGGTCGAGGCATCGAGCGCATCTAGAAGCCATAGCGTGAACAGAGAGGCCACGCATCCATCTAGGCAGTGTCCGGTGATGATGTACGGGGTAGATCTAGCAGATTCTGCAATCTGCGGTTGAAGTAAAACGAGCAAAATTGCAGATTTTCCAGGAGCAAATTGTTTAAAACATCAATTATTCAATTGATCACGGTGCGAATAGCTAAGAAGACGAATGGAGACTTCACCTTATCTCTCAGGACAGAGAGTCCGTGCTCGTCGCAGAGAGAGTCGAACAGAGAAATCGCGGCTCTGTTCACAGAGAACGACGGAATGTTCTCCGAGCAGAGGAAACGAAAGCGAGGGATCTCCGTCCAGGGAACCAAATCTTCTTGAAGATGGCTCGCGCCGACCGGTGAGGCATCAAAAGCAACGATCGTGTACTCCCGGTGCTTAACCTCTTTGAATGCCACCAACGAGGACGACGACGACGACGACGGGTGCTGCTGCGGCTTGGCATCGACTCCCCCCTGGAGCTGAGAAACCGCGTCCCACGAACGTCCAAGAAGACCTGACGCCACCGCCAAGTTCGCCAGATCGAGCCCGCAGCTGAATCTGCAAAAGAAATCAAGAAAGATCATCGACGGGGGTCAGAAGGATCGATTTCGAGCCGTACCGTCCTTCGAAATGAACACGGGACTTCACGAAACATACAGAGGGGGAGGAGGTCGGTGGCCCATGATCATCATCCGATTCGTTCAGTTCGCGTCCTCTTCCACCGTTTTTCTGCTGTATAAATCGAGCCGAGGCCTTGGAATCTTCTCCTTATCTCCTCAGTGCAAATGATGATTATTATGTAAGAGTCATTCGCCCACTGGCAGACCGGTCGTTCGCTTCTACATCCGGTCAAACGAGGTTTTTTCTCCTTTTCTGTCTGGTAATATATGCCATGATAATAATCAAGATCGAGAGTGTAATATTCAGGATTTTTTTTTATAAAAAAAAATAGAGAAGAAAAAAGAGAGTTGAAAAGTAAAAAAAGAGAAGGAGAGAGAATAAGTGGGGTTTACGCGCACCTCTAGAAGCCTTCGGGAGAAAGAAAAAGAGAGAAAATGGATGAAAAGGGAAAAAAGAAAAGGGGTTCCTATGTACACACTGTGGAAGCCTTGCAAAGTCGACTCAACTACTTTATGCAATGCCTAGTGAGTACACATGCCATTTGTTCCTCCAATCAAAGCATTTTTCCTGTTTAGGGCTCAAATTTGGAATATTGGAAATATTGAGTGGTAAAGTTCAATTTTTGCTTGTTGAGCTGTGAAAATTTATAAGAATGATAGTTTAGAACGTCAATTATATGGAATTGGAATTGAGCATGTAGTTTGTCCGAAACGAAATTTAGAACTTCTCTACACATGGTGAACAGTACGCGCACTCACTTTGAGGTCTAATTTCGTCGATTTCAGCTCGAAATTGAGTTGTCCAACTTATAAGTCTTTTAGTGCTTGGAATTATCTTCATTTTGATTGCAAGATCGCTTGGATCGGGTTTGAGTAAGCAAGTTTTGGCATAATTAAGTTTCACACTCAAGTCTCACATTGTGAATGGTTTTGAATAATCGCTTTGGACAGGCGATTTGTTAGCTTGTAGGGGTCATTTTATTAGAGTTAAGGCGTAGTTTAGTTGTCTTGTAGTTGAGGTAGAGTTTTATTTGATTTTAACCTTATTCCTCAATTATTTGTTAGAGCCGCAAGTTTGACAATATAAATACTATTTTATTGGGTTGTAGGTAACGAGGTGAGTGATACTATATCTTTTTTGAATTTATAAAACTCATGTTCCAAAAATTCTATAGATTAAAATGGCATTGTTATTGCGTAAAAGCCAGATTGGGCATGTACTATATGGTTTACGAATGTTTAGGAAATGTGTTATGCAAAGTATTGGAAAGCACTATATATATAAATTGCTTTGCGAAAGGTAAATGAATGATTTGAAAAATGTATGAAAAATGGCAAATTGTTATGTTGTAACAAGGTATTTGTTTAGTTTATAATATTGATTTATATTGGATTTCTGGTATTAGAGGATGGTTATTTTACTCATTATTGTTGTGACTCTATTGAGGGGCATGTTGATATGCATATCAGGTTTAGGATATCCTTCTAGGTCAAGACACCGGCATTATAGATGGAGACACTGGCAATAAGGGAATCTTAATCACCTTATCACAAGGCATTGTGTTGTGACCATGGTAAGAGATTGAGCAATAGATTGGTCAATGAATAAACAATTGACATGTGATTTGAATGAAGATTATCTAATGGACTTGACCATTGATTCTAGGTCAAGCCACCGGCATTCTTGTATTTTATACATTGGATTGAGTTAAAAAGTTTTATCACTGCTCTATATTCATGCATAGTGCTTGTTCGATCTGTTTAAAAAATATATACTACTCATTGAACTATGGTTGCTCATTCCACTCGTCCTTTATATTTTCAGGTTCCTCAGTTAACGGTGAATAAAGCGAGAACCTGTTGGAGGAAATTTTCAATTCTTTTTGGATATGACTTAAAGGAATAAATTTGTATAGTGTTTGTTATCTCTTGGATTGATTGAGTTCTGGTTGTAAATATTATTTTGGAGGATTATAAAAACTCTGATGTGTAGACAACGTGTGTATATATATATATGTTGATATCAAGTTGTTGGTTATATTGAGGTCGCGTCCTTTGTATTTGTATGGAAGGATGGCCATGTCATATTCATTTTTCTTGTAGTTTTGGGATGTGATAGAGAGAACCTTCGACAATCCATTCGGAAATGACCACGTGGTGCAATAGTCGAGTGCGATTGGATATGTCAATTTAAACTATGGAATTCTCATGCATCGCCTCTTATGCTGACCAAGCATGCCGATGCTAGTCGTTGCTTATGTGCTTTGATCGAAACGCAGCATGTATTAGGATGTTCGAATATTCTAGCAACATGGTCGTTGTTGGGGGAACTGTTGCATCCATTGAAGAAGCGGCATCGGAGCCGCATCTTTTGCAAGCTCTGACGATAGAGGCGCTCCCTATTAAGCCTGAGTATACTTGTAACGAAATTGTCCACTTTAAACCAAAGTCTACATGGTTTTGTTTTTATGGGCTTCGCCTAGAAATTATCTAGGATAGAGGTGTGAGGTGCAACCACATTGCCAGCTAAGGAAATATTGTCCTTTCAAGGTGCGGTTGCACTGCTATCCCTCACAAGGTTTTGTCCATGATACAATGAAAACTACAACTAAAGGGCATTGTTACAAATTAGGACAAGGTGTCATCCAATATATGTCACTTTATCTCACCACATCTGGGCAATATGAAATTCAATTCGTTGCTATCCCTTTCGTCATCCTTGAGTTAAAGCCGCACTTTGTTTGAGTTCTAAAGCCTAGACGATCACTTCTACCCTTGATGGATCGATTCGTTTCACCTGCAGTCCTCCTTCTAATGCAAGTGACAACAATGGATATATATATATGAAAATAATTGTATACATGTTAAAAGCTAAGGAGCTATACAATGTTCGTTTTCTAGTGCTTTATAAATGTTGCGTCAATTATGAAGAATTGTATTTGGATATAAATCGGTTTTCCTAACTTTTATGATCCCGTATAATGTTTGGATATTTTTCTTACAAAACTAAAAGGAGAAATCATTGTAAGAAATTATAAATTATGCCTACTGAGATACCAATACTCCATATCACCAAAGTCTCGAACTGGTACCAATGTAACAAAAAATCTTCTATCTAGTGTCTACCCAAAAATAAAAATAGAAGCCTAGACTTTGCTAGCGATTTTTTTGTGTGCCGATGCAAGTTCGGATATTGGTGACACAAAAAAAATTTGGGATATTTAATGTCACAGTAATTATAATTAAAGATATTTTTATGATGAAATAAAAAACAACAGACATTCGAATCATAATAATTATAATTAAGAATTTTTCGTGGTATTAATTCAAATTAAAAAGATAAAGTGAATTCGGGATATTAGGGTTAGAGTAATCGTAGTAAATTCTCGAGTATCGACTTCATGAATATAATTCAGAATTTTTGATAGAATGAATTGAGACGAAAAAGAGAATGCCGACTCTATTCTCTTCCGGAATCAATTTCGCTAAAAAGGCCTCCATTTACACCTTGACATTTCTCTCGTTTCCAGAAAATAAAAAAGCAAAAGTATAGAAAACGATCCAAATAAAGACCAAATCGGCAAAATGAAATTAAAAAAAAAAAAAAGGCATAAAACCCACTGCATTTTGTCCCCAGCTAATTACACTTCAGAAGGACTAGAAAAAAGAGAGCCCTCATAACAAAATTCCAAAAGTCCAAAAAAAAAGAAAAAAGAAAAATCAACAACTCGACTGAGTGCATACCCAGCTAGCTCGCTGGCCGCCGAGTCACCGACTCGGCGTCTCCGCCTCGAGCAGCTTCTCCCAATCCACGTCCTCCCCTTCGGTCTCCTCCCTCCTCTCCCCCATCATCTCCACCATCCTCCTCGCCATCTCCCTCGCCCTCCAGCTCCCGCCCTCCTCCGCCTTCTCCAGCGCCTCCGCCGCCCCCGCCGCCCTCGCCAGCCCCTTGAACCGCATCCCGCCCGGGCTCAGTACGTACAGCGCCGTCACGCAGTTGTCCCGGGTCGACCCGGCCGCCGCCCTCGGCAGGAACCTGACCAGGCACTCCACCGCGCCCGCGTCCATCATCGCGGCCCGGCCCTCGGCGCACGAGCCCAGGTTGACCAGCACGAGCAGGGCCCGGCCCGCGAGGCGGCCCGTCCTGACCATGCCCAGGAGGACCGGGACCGACCCGAGCCGCACCAGCTTGACCCGGTTGCTCTGCACGAGGGAGAGGTGGTACAGCGCCGACGCGGAGTCGCCCTGGGCCCGCTCGTTCCCCGAGCGGAGCGCGTGGAGGAGCGGCGGCAGGGCGCCCAGCGCGCCGATCGCCGTCTTGTTGCCGTCGTCGAGGGCCAAGCTGAAGAGCGCGCCGGCTGCGTGCTCCGCCGCCTCCGGTAAGCCCCCCTTGAGCACGTCGACCAGGTTGGGGACGATCCCGGACCGCACGATCTTCACCTTGTTGACCGCCGCGAGCGATAGGTTGACCAGGGATGCCACCGAGTTGACCTGAATCGCGCAGTACTTGGAGACGACGAGCGGCCGGAGGGCGGAGAGCAAGCGAGCGGTGCACAGCGAGACCCGGCTCTCCTCGCTCGTCCGCGTCTCGTCCCTGAGCGCGATGACCGCCTCTTCGACGTCGAAGACCAGTGGACTCTTGAGCTTCGCGAGGAGCTCTTCCTCCTCCGGGTTCGAGGGCTCGAACTCGGAGGAGGAGCACGACGACGAACAGCAGAAGCTCGGGCGGGCCGCGAGCTGGAGCTGCGGGGTCGACTCGAAGGCGGCGGTGGTAGCCACCGAGTCGATGGAGCTCGAATACGAATGAGTTGCCGTCGGCGGGTCGTGATGATGGCTCAGAGAAGACTCTGCCTTCGCAACGCGCGCTTCTCTTTCGTCGCGGACCGAGTCCTGTCGGAGTCCTGTCGTTCTTCAATCGTGTCGGGGGCGAGTTTCTTTTGCGTCTTGTGGATTTGCGAGGACATCAGATCCGCGACGAGCTTATTAGCGGACGCCAAATCAAGAGGCTTCGGGGGAGGCAGGGAACGGTTCCTGCAGAAGCTGAGAATGGTGGACTTGAGGGCGTGGTTGGGGATCAACGTGGAGAAATCCGGCGCGGCAACGTCTCCGGCCAGAGCCGGCGGGACGAAGCCGAGGGACTTGCAGGCCTCGACGGAGGCCCGCTCGAAGGAATGGCCGGAAGGGACGATGACCGGGTCGGCCATGAGGGACCCCGAAACGGGGCACAGGAACTCGTCGGGCATGGCCTCTCGATGACGACGACGGTCGGCTTTCGGCTTGTCGGGTTTGGGGGACTTCCGGAACGAGATGATGGTCCACCTGCTGAGCTTGGGGCCGCCGCTTCTCTCCTTGGGCTTGTGGGTGGGGGTGTTAAGCTTCATCACAGCTTCTTGGAACTCCATTTTTCGCAGAACCCTGATTCTCGCCTCTCTCCCTCTCTCTCTCCCTCTTCAGCTTCACCAGCATATACGAATCGCGACGATGGAGCCGAAGGAGGGTCGGCGGAGGTGCATGATTCGAGGGATCAGTTGGGTTTGGTGCCAAGATTTAGTAGGGGCAACGAGATCGTTGCGGCAATGTCACTGAACTCCGGAACAGAGGACAAAGACCGAGTCTCGCTGTAGAGAGAGAGAGAGAGAGAGAGAGAGACGTTGAGGGTGACAATCTGCTGATGTGGGAAGAGCGAGATTTTGTTCCTTTGCTTGCGGAGGAATGGAACCAACTGGGGGGAGAGAGAGAGAGGAGAGAGCGACAGAGATTTTTGCAGAGGATGATGATATCGATCGATCTGATCTTTCTTCTTCGCCGCAAGAAAGGGAGGGAAGTGCATGTGCAGGAGACGCTCTGCAGATTTTAGCGAACCATCTGACTGGGTCTCCCACTCTTTTTCTCGGACTCTCAGAAGTCAAGACGTTATCCACGTGGTCGTTCTAGACATGGAGTTGCTGAAACTTAAGCACCCGACAATAATTAATTAGTGTAATTAGATGGTTTGAAAAATAATCATAATCAAAGAAATTGGGTCTCCGCAGGCTCTTGACCATGACTTAATAATTCTTCGATAATTAATTTTCTATACGTACGAGAAAAGGGCTATTTTCTGTTTTCGAGATGTTAAGGAGGGGTTACTCAATTTCCCCTCTGCTAGACATGATTATCATAATGCGAAGCGAGGGAGCTCAAAGATTGCAGCATCGCTCGAGCCAAGAGCCAATGAAAGGTATAGGTATTTGTGAATCTACTAAAGAGAAAAAATGTTAGCTGTCGAGATGCAATGGTTTCGCATCAATCAATATACTTCGTAAAGAGAAATTAGATTATTGTGTATGGAATCAAAGGTACTACCTACTACAGAGGTTGTCCTTACCTTTGTATCAAGTGTTCACCATCCAAGAAAAGTGTGCCTAATTTACAAGGAAAAAGAAAAGGGAAAGTCTAAAATGAGAAGAAAAATTCCTTTCAAATTAAGAGAAAAAATGAGCAAAACATTTTTTTTTTTTGTGGGTTGTCTATTGTTGCGTCTTGCATGGTCTATATGAAAGGAACTTCCCCAATTAACAAATTCTCAGCCCTTGCTGACTACCTAAAAGCCAAAAGGGGTACAAAGGAGGAAAAAGAGGGATGAAAGTTGATTTTGCTTCTTTTGTGTTGGGGGGAATTTTATTTTTAATGTTTCTTTTTTTTTTAATAGAAGGAATTGTTTAATGGGTAATGAATGATAAATAGCTAACTTTAGATTGGAGGGAGACAGCTAAAGTCACCAGGAACACCACTAAAGTTCACTAGTTTGTCCGATCGCTGACTTAATTGCTAAGGGTTTGAAGGACTCTTCGTGCGTGCGTGTTCATATGGGGGGGCTTGGCTTTTTAAGTGTTCTAGGCTGGACAATTTCTTCCTTTTCTTTTTTATATTTCCTTTCTTTCTTTCTTTTTATTCCATTTTCCCCAAAAAGTGATTCCCTCTTCCCTCTTGTGGACCACCTTTTTTTACTAGTGAAATTCTGATTTTTTTTTTCTTTTTGACTTTTTTCTTCTTCTTTTTTATTTTATTTTTTATTTTTTTGGGGGAGGGGGGAGGAGATTTGGTGGTTGGTTGAACCTGAGAATTCACCTTTCCAAATCTTGAATTCAGGGGAAAAGGTCACTTGTTCTTTAATTCATAGAAGCAGAGGCACGTACAATTATATCCCAAGAATTCCTCCATTTGTTGAGGGTGGACCTCAGTATTGCATTTATGAACAAATTTCTCTTTTCTTTTTTTATATTCCCAGGCACGTATATACACTGTAGAGTGCAATTGGTATTGCCGCACATTGCTCGGAGAGGTAGAGATACAGGTTATTGCCATGATATGTCGGTTTAATCGATCATGCTTCCAAGGACATGGTCCCTATAATTCAAATTTTCAACTACTATACTTACTTGGTAATTAATTTAGCTTCAACAAAGTTTTTTTTTTGTGGGGAGTTAGATTTGTGGGGCATGTGTTCTAGATGTGTTGACTTATTCGGATGATTCCCTTGAAATTACTAAACGTAAAATAAACAAAACCATATATGACCTAAGAGTCAAAAAGGTCTTACCCAAGCACAAAAAAGAGGACGAGATTTGCTAAATGGGTCACACATCATAATCGAAGACTTTTCGAAGCAAAATTAGACCCATGTTGAGAATCAGGGCCCCTTCAGCTTTTGAGCCATACCTGTTTTTCCTTCTTCTTTTCTGATATTGAAGTTGAAAAGCAACGGCATATTCTGGAAAGGTCTTGATTTTTTGGGGTGGCATTCAATAATTAGGAATATATATATATTTTTCTTATTCTAGAAATCTTGGCTTTATTATATAAAAAAAATTATTATAATTTGTTTGTTTATGTGCATGGCCAATCTTTTTATTGCTCCCCCAGCTTTACAAATGGGCATGTTTTGCTCTTTTGGTTTCCCATCATATGCTGATGGCACTGACTTTTCTATGCTATGAACTGCTTGGCTTTTTCTCTCTCGCTTTCCGCCCATCAATCGAGCGGTGTAAAACTCGGTAGAAAAAAGATTCTGATTTGAAACTCAGCTTTTGTTTTTTGGATTTTACCAAATTAAGCTCGAGGCTCGACTACCACCAACCGGGTCCGAGTCGAATCGAGCACGCGTTTTGTGAGCACCACATATTTAAGCTTTATTCCGACGGGCATAGCAGTAATCATTTAGAGAAACGCGTTGCTAATTTCACGGCGAAACATTGATGAGCTTGTTAGTAACATTATAATAGCGTGTTGATGACAAAAAGATGATTGGCAACTTCTTGATCCGATCACGCGCTAGTAACTTTACGAACGGAATTTTATAAGTGCAAATAATTAATACGAGGAATATTGGTGCACCAGTCAAGTTATAGTAAGCAATTTCGAAAGTATTGGTAAGCCAAATATGTAAAAGGTTGGCATGTTATTAAAATAGTCGGTAATCTTGGGAGTGTAAGCAAATGGCAGTACTTTTCGAAACCAAGCAAGATAAAACATTGTTAAGTGGCTGAAATTAGTTGATGTCAAAATGTGATGTCCAATTAAGATCGCTAATTTGTAACACGAGTAAATAGCTCTCACGACTTGGTGAGCAATAAATATAAATGTCGGTACGATATTAATATCGTTGGTAACTTTGAAGTATGAACAAATGTTGGTTCAACCACCCGTTGTAGATAAGTTACTAATGAATGATTTGTGCATACATGATGAATTTACTCCAAATAAATTTTTTGATTACAAAAGATTCTAAACTAATACACATACGACAAATTTACTTTTGCCCGAGGTATAGGCACCCGGTTCCTTAGCACTTGTCGAGCGCGACGGGGCCCAAGTGAATATTGTTGGTAACTTTGAAGTGTGAACAAATGTTGGTTCATTGCAAAACTTGTAGATAAGTTACTAATGAATGATTTGTGCATACATGATGAATTTACTCCAAATAAATTTTTTGATTACAAAAGATTCTAAACTAATACACATACGACAAATTTACTTTTTTTTAGTTTTCATTAAATTTTACTATCAAATTACTAAATTGAATATCATGTCTATTCAAGGTTTTCTATTCGTTTGTCATAAGTATATCAGTTTATGATATTTTGTAGTATTAATCAAATTTAACGAAAAAAATATAAAGTAATTTGTCATAATGTACCGGTTTGAAATTTTTTAGTGATCACAAAATTAATATTGGATAAAATTGTCACAGATGTACTAATTTGAGATTTTCATGATATTAATCCATTCTCTAATAAGAGAAAGCATTGATAAATAAGCCGAATCATTCACATATACGAAATCGTATATCGTTCGTATACCTACGAATTTTGCAAGCTGGACCAAGCTGGACCCTTTTTGACTCCTGAGGAAAGAAGTGGAGCGTCGGTATTGGATTCCGTATGAAAGCCCTCTTTTCCTCTGCCTCTTTTGCTCTGCCTCTGTCTTTTTGCCTCTTCTTTTTCCCGTCCTTTTCTTTTGTCAGGGAATTTCGGTCTTGTATAATATTGTAAACTCGCGTCGTACGATTAAATCAAATATACATTCATTACAACTATTCGTTAATTATTAAAAGATTAAAAAAATTCTGCTAAAATAAGTCTGTTATATTATGCCATCATTATCGAGAATGAAAATGTGAAAAGTTTATCAAGTACACGTGATAATAACGTGACTAATTATGATTGTTATCTTTTTCTTTTCCTTTTTTATGACTTAGGGAATCCTGCACCCCACCAACAGCTAGGGGAGTAAACCATGGGGGCCACATGTGTTAATTATTAAAAGATTAAAAAAATTCTGCTAAAATAAGTCTGTTATATTATGCCATCATTATCGAGAATGAAAAGGTGAAAAATTTATCAAGTACACGTGATAATAACGTGAATAATTATGATTGTTATCCATACTCTCCATAAGGATTGATATAAAAAAAAAACTAAATCTATGCACTTGTAATAATTCTATCAAAAATTAATTTTTGGCTTAATAATAAAATTTGATGAAAATTAATGGAGGATAATTATATAATTTCAAAAATTAATTCAAAATAAATTTGTGACATAATTATATAATTTCAAAAATTAATTCAAAATAAATTTGTGACATATATGTTAATTTGAGATTTCTTGAAAGGTCGACGTGGCGGAAAACGATTGGGCCATGTGAGATCATGCGTGACGTGGCAAAGCTCCACGCGGGGGGAAGCCCCGCCGCGTGGGGTCTGGAAACATCGGAAGAGCCGAAGGCGAAGAGAGAGAGGTGTCCCGCGGCGCAAGTCAAGAGCGGCTGGCTCGCCCTGTCTTCGGCGCCAAGCCAGCTCGCCCTCCTCCTCCGACCACCGTCTCCTCCTCCTTGAAATACTCCATCAACCTGAACAAATCCTCTCCATCTCCGATTCCGATTCGAATTCCGACCCCTCGCCAAATTCAAGAACATAAGAAGAAAACCCAATTCAAGCCCCGAAAGATTTTCTCGGAGAAAGAGAGAAAGATGGCAAGAGGAGGAACGGAGGCTTTTCCGGATCTGGGGAGGCATTGCCAGAACCCGGATTGCAATCTCCTCGATTTCCTTCCCTTCACCTGCGACGGCTGCCGTAAGGTAAGCATTCGTCGCGTTCGCGACGGAAAAGGATTTCCTTTTTCGTAATTAGCGTGTGAACGAACCCGATTACGTGCGCAGGTGTTTTGTCTGGAGCACAGATCGCACAAGGCCCACGGGTGCCCGGAACCCGACCGCCTGAGCCGGAGGGTCGTCGTCTGCGATGCCTGCTCGACGGCGATCGAGACCACCGGGGAAGACGAGAGGGCGGCCCTGGCGAGGCACGAGGGTTCCGGGGACTGCGACCCGAGGAAGAAGAAGAAGCCGACGTGCCCCGTGCGCCGGTGCCGGGAGGTGCTCACGTTCTCCAACACCAGCGCGTGCAAGGCGTGCGGAGTCAAGGTGTGCCTCAAGCACCGGTTCCCGGCCGACCACAGCTGCGGGGAGCGGCCGGCGGCGGCGGCGGCGAGCGCAGCGGGAGGGCAGTGGAAGGAGAAGTTCTTGGCGGCGCTGGCCTCGAGGGGCGCGAAGGAGTGCGGGAAGAAGGAGCGGGGATCATCGTCTCCGCCGAGCACTCCGACCATCAAAGCCTGTTGATCGAACTTTTTTATTTGTTTAAATTTTTTCTATTGAATCTTTGAGACTTCATGATTCACATCGGTCCTCACCGGCCTTATACAAGTCTCAGTGTATGTTCATTCTCATTCGAGGCCCGAATCGAGCCCAATTCATGTCGCACAGTTCGTACTGCTGTCGTTATACTCATGTCATTCTGTATCAATTCTTATCGTTCTGTGTCAATTCTTATGCATATGATATATTCTCATAATTCAAATTCGAAGAGCATACCCATGCTCAAAAGTCATGAGAAAAGTCATAAGAAGAAAGATCTGCATGCCTAACATTAGTTACGAAAAGATAAACCTAGCTTTCCATTCCAAATCACTTTTCAAGAAAGATTCGAAAAACAGCATCGCCATCAATTGGTGTTTCATGCATGAAATTGCGCGTAACTTATCAAATCCAAATTCAACATGAAGAGAGGTGGAGTGGTGGGGGTGCTCTCTCGAGACTTTCTCTGCTCCAATCCAATTTTTTCAAAAGGCCATAAGATGTGCTAATACTATACACATACATATTATGAAAAGACATGAAATGATGAAAAGTTTTATATTAGGTAAAAAGACACGCGATTCTTCTGAAGTATGACGAGTTCATTGAAAAAAAAGTAAAGGTAGAAAGCAATTGATTCGATAGATATGACGTGTTGACATGATATATTTAGCAGATTATTACATTAGGCATTATAGAATGGGGACAAATGGACAATTTCATAAGAGAAACAATGAATGGAGCCTCGTTGAAATTACCCTTATAGAAAACCATTTTGAAACTCTTATTCTGTTATTTTTAGGAGATCTCTTGCAATTCTTCATTGGTTTCAATAATCTATCTTGCCATATCAATTAGAAGATGAGGTTCTGCTTCATTATATCCTTCTACCCAGCTATATAGGTGAAGAATATTGAATCCAAACCATACTTTTCCAGAAGAAAGTATATTATAACCGGGAAATTCAGTAAAAAAAAAAAAAAAAAAAAAGCAGGTCATGTTTGAAACAATGACGAGCAACACAAAGAAAAGGTCAACAACCACCGCGACGTGAATCAAGAACCTCCATTCCACATCTTGTAATAAGGTTTTTTCTGGGTTTAGTTCAGCTAGGGGAGAAAATAGGGGTTTGGCACTTACATGTGTTGGATCAGAGATCACAAGATCTGACCGAGAAATGAATCATCAGTCATGATCCCTAAATTATTTAGCAAATACCCAGGTTGTTCATATTGAGCAAGACGGATGACAAATCCATATCAGGGTACTACAAGAACTCCTCATCAAGAATATACAGTGTATCACAAGATCTAACAACACTAGTATATATCAAAGAAAGGGTAAAAAAGAAAAATGAAGTTATTATTACTAGAGAAGCATTCTTACAGATCTACAAGCAAACCCCACAAAGCAGAAACCCTAATCAAGATAGGTGGTACTAGACAGGGGTAGAGATGCATGTCTATGCTTTTGACCTGGTTACAAAGACAGCGAAAGCTCAAGCATACATGTACAGGAAAACAAAGTAAAACGCACACGTACAGCTGATAATGAGAAGAAAAGAACACACGGAACAACAAACGCTGAGCAGAACTTTTCTGGATCTAGCAAATCATCGGACCAAGATGCTTGATTCCCCAAAGAGAAGAAAAAGAAGCCAAGAACAAGAAGATCAGAAAGCTTGAGAGAGAGAGAGAGAGAGAGAGAGAGAGAGAGAGATTAACTCCTATATCACGCGCGAGGCTTGATCGAGGAGGGTGCTTTTGTCTTCAGCTCATGACCCTCAACACTCGTTCTTGTAGCTGGTCGGAGCTGTATTTCGTCGAAAGGCAACAATGATGACGGTGATGGGGGTAGAGTGGTTGAAGAGAATAAAGGAAGAAGAGGGGTGGGAACAATCATGGCGAGGGAGAAAGTGATGCAGGTCTTGCCTGTGGACAACATGATGATGATTGCGCCTCTTTTTGAGCTCCTTTCGCTCCTTTCCGGGGCGTTGAAACTTGAAAGTGAGGATGATGCAAACATCCGAGCTTCGTTCCCTGTGCCACCTCTCTCTCTCTCCCCCTCCCTTCCTCTCCCCAAGCTCAGAGAGAGAGAGAGAGAGAGAGAGAGAGAGAGAGATTGAATGTTCATTGAAATCAGTGAGAGTGTATTTGCCGGTTCTGAACGTGCCATAAAAGAAGCAAAAGCGGCTGGATCGGCAAGCGTATGACAAGATGTTTTTGCTATTTTCTCTCATTTGTTTTTTGCTTCTTTCCCCTTTTCCTCTCTCATTTTGGGTTTTATTTTTTACTTTTATGGACTAATCTCACTGCTAATATTCACAACTTTTCCGCGCTCTTTCGCAAGCAGGACTTAGATAATTTCCTCAAGGTCATGTAATCTCTCATTTGAGGTCATACTACTCCCTACAAGGATTGCAAGGATGAACAACTTTCAATCTTTTGTTCTAAATTTCACGAGTATAACAAATGACAAAAAAATTATGTTTTTCATTCATGGAAATACGAACTGACCATACCATATGAATGAACTCGAGCCAAACTTACAATAAGTATGAATCTATTGCAACTTTATCATATTTTAGTTTTTTTGCATAGCTTAAGCATGTTTGAGAATTTTTATTCAATTAGGATTACAGTCTAAGAGTTTGTTTTGTTAAGTATTTCACGCTTGATAAAGCTTTGCATTTTAGATAAATTCGTAGCTTTTGTAATATATGATACTCTCGTGTCAAATCAAGACTAACGTATGCTTAGTCATATACTCACATTCCTAATTTTAGACTCCATTTGCTTCATAAAAAAACTCATGCTTTGAATATATATTTTCTTTAAAATGATCATTTGTATCGATTATAATAATTAGTCAATTGAGGTATATTTATTATTGATAACACATTATACGTCAATATTTTCATAAATGATGAAAATATTTTTCGTTTGTTTATTTTATATGGAATACAAGCGATCTTTTTAGAAAAAAATATTTTCAAAATTATTCATTTTCCATATAACAAATAAAACTTTATACTTATTGTGTTCTCTTCAAAACTTATCCAAGTCATTGTAATCTGAATTGAGCTATTGTCATACTCGTTTATAATATTATTTAGGTTTGTTCGTATTTCCAATATTGAATGCTAGAAAATACGTGTTGCATAAAAAAAGAAACATATTTATCTGATCGAAAAAAGCATAGGATTTTCCTATCATCATGAAACCAAACTTTACAGTGTTTGAGAGAGGTTCCAAGAGATAAAAAGGATGGGTTTCTAGATACCAAAAATTAATATCTATAATCTATATATACCTAGATTAGGTCGACGACATTTTCTTAAAAGTCTTTAGAGTTAGGATAAAGTGAATATCCCGATTCTGAACACTAAAATATTCTATTGTAAACAGCGCGTATCATCTCAAAAATATTTTACGTTTTTACATAGCTAGGTGCTCAAATTAATATTTATGGTTGCAAAACAGCGCTCCCAAGCTGGGAACGGATTTAGAATCTGGATAACGACGATTTCACAAGGCAGGAGAAGAAAGGGAAAGATTGATGGAATGTAATTGAGTAAAGCATTTATGAAATCACAAGCGATCCTCTTTTATTAGCGAGAGATTAGCGTAATATTACGAACAATGCTTCTTGTCGCAGCTTAGCAAATGGCATATGAATCATTTTGGAGAATTGAATAAAAGGTTGGCTTCCAAGTTCGGCATCGCCCAGGTTACACTCCCGCGGGAAGCAAAAACCAGAACCAGCTTGACCCCTTACTTGCACCCATCGCCGACATGAGCAGCGAAAACAGAAATCGGATCATTTGCTTCTCCAGCTTGGCTTGGAAATTTGCAGCAAATCACATGTAGATAGAAGTCCAAATGAACCCCACTAACTTGTGTGATTCTGGCATTTGCGCACTCGCTTGGTCAGCCTTGCCATCAGAGGGAGGTGCGATAATTGCGCATAGTTGAGGTCAGCAGTCAGCATTGGCAATGTGACAGCACCCAGGGATCATCAAATCGCGCGATATACCTAATTGGCAAATTCCCACAGATTGAATCACTGAATAAGATTATCTTGAAGATCCATCCGATTCCACAAAACTTCAAGTGTGTCACCAGATGGAGGAAGAGCCAACCCTCGGCTAATTCGCTTTAAAATGCCATTGATCGACATTGTGGTCAATGGATATACCTTCGACATAAGTTTCACTCTACGGAGTTGCCCCTTCCTCATGGTTGGATGGCAATCCACATTCAAGTTTGATGGCTGCCAAAAGCTCAGGTGACACAAGAGGGTGAGCTTGTCCCAACTTCTCCGAAAGTTTACTCGCCCCCCTCCATTTGTTATGAGAATAGCTAGATTCCACATCTGCTCCCCAACCACGATAAAGTATGACCTTATTTGGCTCCTGAGAGACAAGAATGGCACCTGTCGCTTGCTGCAATAACAGAGGAAAACAATAGGAGTGAGCTACTTAATTATAAGCTAAGTCCGAGATAAGACAGAAAGGGAGATCAAAGGGCTTGCTATGCAGTTCGGCCCCAAAACAAAAAAGTGCTTGCGCTGCAGACCTCCAGCTTGAAAACCAGCTCCTGGATTGATGTCCCTTTAGCTCTGCCCTTTACATTAACTATAGCAAGAGGGTACTTCTGAAAATGTGTCTTAATCGTTTTGGCTACGCCACTCACACTGTTGCTTCTCCCTAAAAAATGACAGCAATGGAGATACATAACAAATTCAGAAAACAGAAAAAGAGAAGACAACTTCATCAGGTTTGACAACCCAGAGCTAAATACTATCAGCTGCAGCCTAATTTGGAAGAAATTACAACTATACATCCTAAAATATGAAAACTCCTCAATTGTTTGTTTTCATATATTACAAGCATGTGACATACCATAAGCTGCAGCCTAATTTGAAACAAATTACAACTGTACATCCCAAAATACAAAAACTCCTTAATTGTTTGTTTTCATATATTACAAGCATATGACATACCATGCACTGTGTATATAACCATTAGAAGAACCAAGCTTCCAAACAGTTTGGAAACTAGAAGGATAAGTAGTAAAATATTTAGCAGCAGCAAACACTTTCTAACCTTGATTAGCAAGATGTAAAATGATAACAACTGCAATAGAAACATACCCGGCATGAAAACCATTTAGTTTAATATCTACAAGAATGCCAAGTAGAATACCTACTGCTAGCACTGGACGTTTTCTCATCCTGAGGGCTTGCTTACGTAGAAGAAGCCTCTCCTTCTTGGAAAGATTTATCCGACTCATAGGCATCTCAGCTGATGTTTCTGGTTTGCTATCATTCATTTGAACAGAGGTCTTGGATAACATCAATGTCTTAGCCTCACAGACATGATGCTCAGAATCAATATCGTTAGATACTCTTCGCTTTGCCTGAGATTTTCAGCCTATATTAGATCAGCAGTAAACAGATGAGATTATAGTAGACAAACATTGCAAGAGTTTACCATTAACTTTTCACCAGGCCCTGAGTCATCTTCATTGTGTCTTTGCATAGAAACACTCCACAGAGAATCTCCATTTGCCGATTTATCCAACATCTCAGGTTTGATTTTCCCAGAATCTCCAAAGCTGTTGTTTACTGAGAATCCAGTCAGCTCATCCTCCTGTGTAGATGGTATTTTGAGCAATGAAGCATCCACCGCATTGCTAGTGCTCACGGAAGTTGAATCATTTCCTTGATTATCTCTAGCCTAACATAAAATTTTCACATGGCTTCTCTATAAGTATCATCTCACCAACGAAATCCAATAAAGTTAACAAACTAACTTCTCATTGTGTTCTGTTGCAACATGATAATGTCAACTGCAATTTTCGCAATGTAAAAGTAGGCTGCTACAGGCCTTCATTGTGCAAAACACGTCCCAAAATCCATCTTAACCCATACTATTTCCTATATGTTCACCAGATTTTCATCACATGATTGCTTCTATCTGACTTTAAGCTTAATATTAACGTGGCACATTAGGATAATAAATAGACTATCAAACTGATAGGACAAAGAAGTTAAAAACATGCTGCTTTTCTATTTCCTGATTCACATCACTATCAATTTTCTGACAAATCAAAGTCAGATCCAAAAACACCATAATTATGCCGAATAGCAGCCTAACATAACTTTAAGTCTTTAAAATTCGAAACAGAGGTCTGCCTTAGTTGGCCTTCTAAGCTTTATTTTGAAGATAGGGAGGGGGAGGAAATGAGAGGTGAGGGAAAAAGTAGGCACCAAATTTTACAATTTTTGCAAGAGAAATTTCAAATTCTCCTCAGCATTTTCTACCCCCCGACCTTTACACTCCCCAAAGAAAGAAAATCTTTCAAACAAAGCATAAGTGTCCTTGCATTCCAGATGGTTTTTTCAGTCATCAGGAATCCATGTGTTGCAGATATGGATTTTATTCTAAAGTCCTATGACCCCAAAACAGTAATATCAGCAATACTAGAAAAGCAGAATCTAATCAAAGGGTTTACTATCGTTCGTTGCATGTTTCAACTCTAATCTCAAAAGCTAACATAGTACCGTTGCATGACATAAAAAAAGCAGCAGCCAATTCCAAGCATTTATGTGTGCAAAAAGTACCTCAACATGTTCCTCATGAGAAACAGAAACTTCAGGAAGAGAGTTGCATGCCAAGTCAAGTGCACCATCTGAGCTCAAAGAATCTAGTGATTTTGTAGGAGCCACTTCCCCTGTGACCTGAATCCAACAGAAATGAATGTGGTAGGAAAAACTACATACTATGAACATGACAAGGAAAAGAAACTGAAGTGCTTACCAGCGGAGAAATCAATCTGTCCAATGAATGCACCTCACTCCTTTCCTTGTCGCTATCCTGGCAAACAAAACATCTTATCTTGTAACTCAATATTGTAAATCTGATTGAGAGAAGGGAATAGTATCACCCACCAACTGACGTTTCAGCTGACCTATATTTTCAGAAAGCTTCAACACATGAAGTTTCAAAGACTGCATAACATGAATAGTATATAAGTACAAGTTTATATATAACTTCAAAAGATATAAAAAAGCAAGAACAAACCAAGGAGATAAAGAGGCTCTGGAAAATATTATGCAACTTCGGGCATTTCAATGAATGTGAAGAGAGAGAAGTTAACTTTACCTCGCGACGTTGAGCCTCTAAGGAACGCTTCATTGCTGCTTTTTTATTTAGAAGTGTGCTTGGCCTTATACAAGCTGGTCGTTCATAATTTTTTCCACGATATACAATGATCGCGTATCCTTTACTCACTCTCTCTACCGCTACCAATATCCCACTGCTTTCTGCCTCTAAGGTCTGGGCTATTTGATAAACAGATTCAATACTTTTCTCTTTACAAATTATTTTAACAAGTTCCCTATATTTCCAGTGAAGATGCATGTTTTCAACTGTCCCGGCATATACGCCCCGTCTACCTGGACACAAAAAAAGTCATGGCATATGAAATCCATTCCATTGAAAGTGTAGGTTATAGAAAAGATAAACATTTTTAATTCTCATGAGAGAGCAAAACCACATACTAGAGAATCAAGACAAGGCAAGTTGTAGGACGCACCCAAAAGTAAGAAAGGCTTCATTCTCAAGCCAACCTTCCTTAGCATGTACCTTTCTTCTTGTGTTATGCCCTCTTTATCCACATCAGGTTGTTCAGGGTTCTCAGCATTCTCAAGCTCAGCTAGAAGTTTCTCTGCCTTGGCTTTCTTCTCTAAAGCCTATTGTTGAAAATGATAAGCCTCTAGGCAGACAGATACTGAAGTTAATGCAGACATGGGCACAGAAGTTAAAAAAGAAATACCAGAGACAACTTGATGCCAGTTGTCCTAATAATTCCCTCAACTGGAACAGGCTTCTTTTCTTCAGAGGGAGGAATCCTTCTTTGCTTATCAATGTCAGCATTTTCATCTCCAGGTGCAGACACAGTCAATCCATGTCGAAATTCAGCTGCTTTCTCCATTCCTATTCCACCTTTCCTTCGCTCTTCTATTGCAGATGAAACCGCAGGGGGCAAGTAATCCTTCCCTCTGTACAAGACAATAAATTCCCTATCCCGGGAAAGTAGCGTCCCTCCAGTTAGCCGCTGGAATAAGAGCTCTTGAGTCAATAGATGCCTGTTCTAGTCGTGGAACAGATGCAACAAACAAAGAAATTTCTAGGGGTAATCCCCAAAGCCACTAACATGGAGCATTATCAAGAGATCAACTGCTTTTCAAACTCTACAGGTGAAATAATACTTCTATTGAATGAGTCTAACAACAGCTTAGAGATAATTTTAATGAATTCAGCTATCTGGGAAAAAGAAGCATATCAAATTTGTTCTAATAAGTATCTTCATATTCCTTCATCAAGATAAAAGAGATCTCTGCACCCTGATTCTTTCACTTAGAAAGGAAAAAAAAAGTGAAAATCTGTAACATATGTTTAAGGAGGTCTGACCCTCAATTCTTCTGCCATCATCTCGCTATTTGTGTTTTGTACTCCTCTCTTCACAGCAATCTTTGCAATCTCACATTTCTCCCACAACTTAATGATAGAAGCAGCTAATCCTTGGAGATTCCTATTTCTACCTGTCAAATGCAGAACAATCAGGTGAATACTAGACAGTCATGTCAGCCGTTGGATCAAAATTAAAGCTTACCCAGTGCAAACTGGCATGGCAATGGTCTACTGAGTCTCCTCAATATGGTCATTTCATCATTTGTCAGTTTAGGGTTGACTCCATAAGGAAGAAGGCGGAAGGGCCTTCTGTAGCCAGGAACAACGGCAGGCAGAAGATCCGCATCCACAGGTAGAGGTTCATATCCCCACCAATCAGCAAAGCGCGGACCCAGTCCATCTAACAATTGCTCAGCTTCTTCAGCAAGTTCTAGCTCACCCGGCAACTGGAAACGTACTTTATCAGGAGAACCCACACCATGTATCAAGGTTGGACGACCAGCTTTGTTCACAGGACTTGGTCGAGCAGCTTCTACCCCATCTTTGCCAGGTGGGCAGCTCTCTTGTCCATTGCATCCATTGTGATCTATCAGCGTGCTAGGGCCACTTGCTAGGCTATCATCAGCCAGGAAGTAAGGATACTTGTAATCAGACCCTCTATACAAAACAATGTTACTGCCAGATCGCCAAACTACCAGACCCCCAGTTTTCCTCTGAAGAAGTCAAGGTTGAAAAAAAATAAAAATCAAATTGCTGAATCTGGAGGAAAAAATGCAGCACTAAAGTGGAACTTAATATTGTGATTGGATCAAAATGTCCAAAGCATTCTAAAATAAGCATAATCCAACATCTGTTTTGTAAGCTTATGAAGGGCATAATGACCACAGCTTTATTGGATAGTTTGATTCTCGTCAAAGACGGCGCTCTACCCAATCGATAAACAAAAAGATTTCTACCCTGCAGATAGCGCCCAAATCTTTTCCATTCCATTTTGGAAATTATGCTTGATCTTTGACATAAGCGAGAGCATCAAAATCAAGAGAGTTACTCTTCCAACACTAAATACCCTATGTAGATAGGCTTATTACCTCAAACAGGCTACACAACTATGCCACAAGAACATTTCCAATCAACAATTCCAACAAAGAAGAACGCCCAAAACTAGTCATACCTCCAAAAGATCGTGCGTCCTCTTCATGTTCTTCCTACACAAGTCCTCGCAAGTGATCTTGACCACCTCCGCCTTCCTCCACCTCTCATGAATCCCATTGACAATCCCCTCCGTGATCCCCGCCTTCCCGATCTTCAAACTCTTCTTCAACTTCACCCCAATCCCACTCAACCTCCTCAGCTCCTCCTCCGACAGCCTCAGCTCCGCCAGCGTGGGCGCCGCGGCCGCCTTCTCCTCCCTTCTCCTCTTCTCCCTCTCCAATTCCCTCTCCTTCCTCGCCTTCCGCCTCAACTCGCCGTACCTCTCCACGAAGCCGCCGGAGCCGGGCTCGGGAACGGGGTTCTCTGGCGTGCTCCAGCTCGTGTCGATCGTGTGGCCGACGCGGTACTTGGGCAGCCGCTGCGGCAAGGGGACGAAGATCTCGCCGGCGGAGCCAGGCGAGCGTTTCGGCACCTGGCCATCTCCTCCGCCTCCGCCGCCGCCGTCTTCCTTGAAGCCGAGGCTACGGAGCTTCTCGGCGATGCGCTGGATGGCGGATTGCGGGACGATGGCGGCGGCGTCGCTCCGGGGGGCGGAGAATCGAGGGAGGAGGACGGTGAAGGCTCGAGGGTTCCTCAGGAACGGAGGCGCAGGGAACGGCGAGTGGGGAGGAGCTAGGGCGTGTGGCGGGAACGGTAATGGCGGGTGGTGGCGGAGGAGGTGACACTGGGGAACCACCATCGCGTTCATGGAGAGGGAGCGAACTGCACTGAAGCAGATAACGCGGCGTTTTTGTCAATTAGGGGGCTCTTTGCTCACGTGATTCTCACGTGATTCTATTTTCCATCAATTCGGGGGCTCTTTCGAATGACCAGTATCAGTCAGTTTCCTCTCATGACCGCCATTCGAACGTTGCTGAAATGCTCTGTCTTCTTCCTTCTAATCTCGAATCAAATGATTCTACTTTTCGATGCGAACTCTTTGCTAGTTCCAATCATCATGACTACGTTCAAGGTTTGAGAACCTCAACGCATTAACACAATGCAGCTTGCTGATATTCGAATTAATGGAAGTCAATCGGAGAAAGAACTCGGATGGGTCTTGCTCGATCGCTCTCGGCATGGAGAGGTGGGCTTGATTAGGACAAAGCGCGAACGAAACGAGGATGTCCAGATCTTTGGGCGGCTGATGTCATTGTCTGTTTCTCTAAATGATAAGCAAACAATCCTCGAGAAGCTGGATTCTTGGCGATCCTGAGCATATGACGACGAACAGGAGCGCGGAGAAACCAAGTGCTGATAGAGACCTGTCTCTGCAGTGATTTTGCGACCAGATTTGCCATGGAGAGAGCGCATTCGTTTACTAAGATTATTTCTTCTCCAATTGATTGATCCATCCAATGATTGCGATACTCCATATTTGAGATTGTATTCTATATAACTTCCTTATGGACAATCAATATATATTAGGTAAGCAATCCACGCCAATCTACTAGCCGTTGCACGAACGAGAGCTCAACGTTTGATCAATATTCTTATTCTGTTGATTATGATTATTGATGATACAATCTTCTCCACCACTTTGCATCTGATGAGTAACATCTGATCATACATGCCAGAATTTCCATCCAGAAAAACTTACCATTAGAAACAAAAGTCATTCAAGAAAAGTTTTATCGATCTTTAAAATCATCTAAGGATGTTTCCACAACAGTCTAGTCTAAAGAGCATAAATATTATAGGGGCCCAAGCGGTTGTTGTCACGTTTATGCATCGATGAAATTATCACACTGGCAATACTGCCATATGGGACAGTTTCCTTTCCATCAAGAGAGCACGGAAAACATAGATCTTTGTGTATGACTTTTTGATCACTGAGTGTGTCTCTAGGAGAGATGATCCAACAAAAACACCATGGGGAAGAATCCGTCGAAAGAAAAAAAATGGTAAGAAAGCCAATGGAATGTCAAATTATTGAACATGCTTCAAAATCTTGGATCAAAATGATTTGACTTTGATGTGAACATTTTTTGCGAGTTCTGAGCTTCATGAATACATCCAAGATTAATGGACTCGAACATATCAATGCGACTTCTTGAGATTCGATCTAAGAAAGCCTGCCGAAGAAGACATCCCAGACAGTATTTACTCATTATTTTCGGTCTAGGACATGGCAAACAAAACAAATATGTCCAGATCTTTGGCCGGCCGATGTCGTTTTCAGCTTATACAAACAATGCAAGAAGAGTCCCTCCAAACATAGCTTGCTTCTAGTTCTTGGTGCATGAACATGACAATCAACAGAGAATGCAAAGCTAAGTGCTGACATAGATCTGTCTCCGGAGGAGTTCTGCACAAACACATCAAATGGGCATGGAGAGAGATAGGCCCAATGGTCAAGTGCCGCTGGGCATTCCCAGCACAGACAGGTCATCGGGGAAGGGGAAACGAGAAAACGTGCCACAACAAGACTCCAGTGCAGATCGAGACGAGCAGTTTGACAATTGGTGTCTACCCGATTCCCTGCGAGAGGAGGTCCTCGTCAGGCTTCCCATAAAGTCCCTCTTCAGGTTCAAGTCCATATCGAAGCGATGGCTATCTCAGATATCTGATCCATCTTTCATTCGTCAGTACATTTGTCACGCCACCCATTCCATTCTCCCTTGGACACTGCTCAGTCAACGATGCTCACGAGCCGAAGACAATATTCCCAATCACATGAGATTCGACCATCTGTTCTCAACTGATTCCATGTCCCCTTGCTTCACAAGGTTGGTTCCACATTCTAGCACAAAGTGGTATATGAATGTTTTAGGGGCTTGCAAGGGGATGCTTGTATGTTCATGCGATCAGGGAAATTACTACATCGGTGATCCACTGACACACCGGTGGCTCACTCTCCCTGGCGGTTATTCTTTGCTCAAACCGAGTTGCGTGGGCGTGATAAGCAAAATCGAAGGTCACAAAGTGAAAGGCTTCAAAGTGGTCCGAGCCTCTCAGGATCCGTTTAGTCCTGAGACGCTTTACCTGGACATTTTCTCTTCCAAGTTTGGCACTTGGACGAACTACTGCGAAAACCGCTTCACGACTGGTTTCCCTAAACCATTGCCGTGCTTCTATTTCACAAGGCCCATCCCCATAAACGATACTCTTTACATGTCGGATTATTACAATAGGTTTGTCATATCCTGCAACCCATTTGAGGAATCTGGTTGCTGCCTGTGATTCATCGAATTACCTGGTGAGGAAGCAGAAGACTTGTCGATACAAATGGGCTGTGGCACCAGGTTTTGCTGCGAGTGTAAAGGATGTCTGCGATATTTTGCAGTGACGGGATCCAGGGCCGACCCTGTTCTGAGGGTGTGGGAGCTCCGGGACGATGCAAAGGGGCCAGAGTGAAATTCAGTGCACGCCTGCAGATGGAGCGACATTTCGATGAGTCACGACTCCCCTAGCGATAATGCAAATGCACCTCACCGAGGTTTCGTCCCAGTAGCTTTTGACCCATTTGATCCTGATGCGATGTGCTTTTGGAATAGGAAATGGCGAAACATCGTTGCTTACCGCATGGAAACTAGAAGAATGGAAGTCGCAGGCGGCAGGATCACTGCAGCGTAAGAGCGATTTGAAAGGAATTAGGAAAATTCAAGGAAGACAAGGAAGTATTGACGCAAGAGAAGAAAAATTATAGAAAGGTTTTCTGTATTTTTCTATATGTATTGAACAATGTACAGAGGCACCAATATATAGTGAAGGAAAGGGCAATAAAGAAGGAAATATTATATACTCTATTCTACGTGTATCAAAATCTAATCCTAACTTGACTTAATTAATATTCTCGATATCGTCAGACATATCTTCCAACACTCCCCCTCAAGCTGGTGGCTTATATATATCTAAGACACCGAGCTTGCTCAGGAGATATGTATGCTGCCTTTGACATAAAGGTTTGGTGAATATATCTGTTGGCTGTTCAGTAGTCCTGATTCATCTTGCTTCAATTATGCCTTCTTGGATCTTCTCTCTGGTGAAATGGCAATCAACTTCTATGTGCTTCGTTCTTTCATGCAATACAGGATTCGCCGCAAGCTTGAGTGCAGATTCATTGTCGCAAAACAATAAGGTTGATCCCTTGACCTGTATCAATCGGCCAAAATAACCATGAGCAGCTACGATATTATACGTTTCTTCCTCTTGACCTCACTTCACAAACAGTTTTGGCCATGGATCGGTATTCAGCTTCGGCGGATGATAAAGACACAGTGGACTATTTCTTCGTCTTCCATGAAAGTAATGAATCTCCAAGTTTAATGCAGAAACCAGAGATAGATCGCCGACTTATAGGGCAAGTTGCATAATCAGAGTCGCAATAAGCTGTCATTTCCATATTGCACTTGCGAGAAAGTAGAATCCCTAGTCTTGGGCATTTCTTCAAATATTTCACAACCTTTAAAGCAGCATTCATATGAGACTGCTTGGGATTATGCATGAATTGACTCAAGGTCTGAACTGCATAACAAATGTCTGGTCTAGTCATAGTGAGATAAATGAGTTTATCAACCAATCGCTGATAAATTGATGGGTCCTCAAGCAATGGATCATCAATTCCAGATTGGAGTCCCACATCATATTCAGCTGTAGTTAACTTCACATTTTGCTCAATGTGAATAACAGCTGATTTGCATCCTGATAAACCTGTTTCTGATATAATTTCCAGTACATATTTTCGTTGGCTGAGAGAAATCCCTTGGTCTGAACGAGCTATCTCAATTCCAAGAAAATATTTTGGTGACCCTAAATCTTTAATATGGAAAGCAGAATGCAAATATTCCTTGAGCTTTCTTATAGCAAGTTCATCATTTCCCATAATAAGTATGTTATCAACATATATCATCAAGTAAATGGATGACATACCTTTTGTCCATGTGAAGAGAGCATAATCATGTTTGGACTGTTTGAATCCTGCAGCAGTGAGTGCATTGGTGAACTTAGCGTACCATTGGCGTGACGCTTGTTTGAGACCATATAAGGATTTACGGAGGCGACATACTTTAGACTCCCCCTGTCTCCGTAAACCCAGTGGAAGCTCCATCTAGATTTCTTCATCTAAGTCACCATGAAGGAATGCGTTGTTGACATCCATTTGGTGTAGAGACCAATCACGACATGCTGCAATTGATAAAAAAGTGCAGACCATAACATCTTTTGCTACCGGAGAAAAAGTTTCATGGTAATTGAAACCTTCTCGTTGAGTAAAACCTTTGGCCACTAACCGAGCTTTATATCTCTCGATAGAGCCATCTGCCTTGTACTTAATCTTGTACACCCACTTACAACCAATCGGTTTACGATGAGGGGGTAAGGAAACAATGTCCCATGTATTATTTTCCATCAAGGCATGGAGTTCATTTTCCATAGCTTTCTGCCATCTCGGATCTTTTACTGCTTCATAATAATGGGATGGTTCCTGCTCCTCAGATACCCGACTAATGCAGCACATGTGGTCTGACGACAACCGGTGAAAAGATACATACGAAGAAATAGGGTAACGAGTACCTGATGAGTTTGAAGAAGCACAAACATAATCTTTCGTCCATGTAGGTGGACGGCTAATACGCCCGGATCGTCGAGGCGCATTCTGCTGTGCATCCGCATTCCTGGGTGTATCCTCAATGGTTGAAGGAGCTGTCTCTGGAGAAAAATTGGATTCTACATATTCTTGCATGTTTGATTTGTCCATAGCTGTTATTGGCGCAGAAGTCTCATTAGATGAAGGTGTAGCAGCTTCTGATCGGTGCTCGGTAGGTGCAATAATGTAGGGTTGTCTAGGGGATAAGTCCTCTTCAGAAAGAAAACGATGAATATTTGTATTCTGATCCAATTCTTGAGAAGAGGATAATTCTTCACGAAAAGGGAATACGTCTTCATGGAAAGTAACATCCCTGCTTATAAAGAAATCCCCAGTGGATGGTTCGTAAATCCAATATCCTTTCTTTAGATTCAGATACCCCATAAATATACATCTCCGAGCTCGAGGACTCATCTTATCCCGAGGCCCCACTGTAGTCATGTAACATAAACAACCGAAAACCCTCAAATGTTGAAGTTCCGGTTTCTTTCCATAAAGCATTTCAAAGGGTGTCTTCCCATCAAGAATATGACTTGGCATGCGATTAATTAGATAAGCAGCTGTGACCACACAATCTCCCCAAAAAATTTCAGGAATAGAAGCTTGAAATTTAAGGGCACATGCTACCTCTAATAAATGACAATGCTTACGTTCTACAATTCCATTCTGTTGTGGGGTATAGGCACATGAGCTCTCATGTAGAATCCCATTGGAAGAAAACAAGGGCATGCATTCACTACTGAAAAATTCTTTGCCATTATCAGTACGAATGCGTTGCACAAATTTTCCAAATTGATTTTTGGATAGAGTAAAAACTGTTCTCAAATGGGATAGAACTTGACTTTTAGATTGTATGAGGAATACCCAAGTAGCACGTGAGAAGTCATCTACTATTGTAAGAAAAAAACGTGAGCCATCACGATGTGGTGTGTGATATGGCCCCCAAATATCGACATGAACTTGTAGTGCGAGAAGTACTATTTGGAAAGGGCGCACAAGTTTGCTTTGCTAAGGGGCAAATGGGGCATTGAGGATAAGGAAAAGATGCAGTATGACCCAATCTTTGATGACTAAGAAAAATTTTATCATTGGTAGTAGTGTTACACAATGATTTTTTATTCAATTCAACAGGAGATAATATGAAATCACTAGAAAAATTGATCCAGAAATATAGTCCTTGCGAGATACTACCCAAGCCCATCAGTTTCCCAGTCGAAAGGGCCTGAAAGAAACAATTATCAGAATTGAATAAAACTCGACAAGAATTTTCCTCACAAGCTCGAGAAACTGATATGAGATTGAAATAGAATTTTGGAACATAGAGCACATTTCGAAGTGTAATGAGTGGACTAAGATCGACTATGCCAGTCATCATGACATGTGTGGTATTTCTATTCAGGAGTTGCACTGAAATTGGTAAGTGCAATTTTTCAATTTTTGAAAAGAAATTTTTATTGCAGACAATGTGGTCACTAGCTCCGGAATCTATTATCCATGCATCCTTGGAAATCGAATTCATTAGGCAATATGAAGTACCTGTAAAACTCCCGCTTTTATCAGAAGTGTCCAATCTCTTTAAGGTCTTCAGAAGTTCTTGATACTGGTCATTACTAATTGTTGGACGCAATCTGTCCGGATGTTGACCTGTGACCTGCAAAATTGTCGAATGATCCCTTTTTCCTTTTTCTCCAGGTTTGCCGTGCAATTTCCAGCAATTTTCGATCGTATGATGTGGACGTCGACAATAATCGCAGTATAATTTTCTTTTTTCTTTAAAATTACCCCTTGATGACGTGGCAAAAAGAGAGTCGTTGGATGACTTAAAATTCAGTGCCATCGTGGCTCCATGAGAGCCGTCCGATCCTGCGGACGATTGGACACCACGAGCGCCGTCCGATCCAAATGAAGCGATCGAATATGAGCCGTCCGTTCTAGATTCAAAGGGCAAATATGGACCGTTCGATCCAGTTAGTGGATAAAGTTGCCGCGAGCCGTCGGATCTCCTCATTAGATCTACACCGTCCATCCTCCCTTTTCTCTCTTCGACAGAGGGAAACCCTAGGGTTTCACTTTGTCTCTCCCCCCATCCCTTTGTCGCAGCTCCTCTGTTTCCGCCCGTATAGGCGAAGAGGGCCATCCCTTCTCCGGCATTCAGGTGGTCGGAGGTGGCAAGGCGCTAGTTCTCCTCCTGGACGGCAAACTGGTAGATCCGTCCGAGTGGTGGCATGGGCTCCATCGTTAGAATCTGTGAGCAAAAACTTTGGTAAGATTCATTCAGTATTAGGAGGAATCGAGTCACCTTTTCTCGATCTTTTATGTCTCTGTACTGCTGCAATGTTGAGTCTGGTCCCTCTAGCTTTTCCTCGACCGCTTCCAGTTCGTTCCACAAAGCCGAGAGTTTGTTGAATGTTGCTGTTATACTCATGTTTCCTTGCTTCAGATCTGAAAGTTGCTGGGTTAATGAGAAAATCTTGACCCGATCCAGTTTCCCGTACATTTCTTTGATATTTTCCCACATTTTCTGCGAATCCTCCGTCGGGGGTAGCTCGGCCACGACTTCGGGGGTGATGCAGTTTCCAATCCACGTTCGGACGAGTTGATTGCATTTCCTCCACAATCGTGCCGCTTGCTCGTCGGACGAAAACGGGACTGTTCCGTCGATAAAACCATCCTTGTCCTTGGTGACCAATGCTCGCCGGAAATCTCTCGACCAGTTTGAGTAGTTGTCGGCTCCGGATAATTGTTGTGTGATGATTCACAGTTCTGGTCCGTCGGCCGTCGACGTGTAGAGCGGGTTGCCGGGCTCCGGGCGGCCGCTGGTCCCGGCAAACGGGTATGGAAAGAAACCGGGTAGGGATTCAGACCCGGGCCTGAATTACCCGACTCGCCCATATGACCCGCATATGAAAAACCGGACTCGGTGGATGGGCTTGCCCCGCTTGCGACTGGTGGGCCTCCATCGGGCTGGACGTTGTATCCTTGAACCCCTGGCAATGATGCATTTGGGCTTGGCCCAAAAAATAATGGTTAGGGCTATTGCATCTGAAATGGCAGCCACTGGTAAGGTTGGCCTGCCGTGGGCTGGCCCGTGGTAGGCTGGCCCATAGTGGGTTGCCCCAGATTAGACTAAGCCTGGGGAAATTGCCACTGAATATGTTGGGCCGTATAACTTCTTCCTGGGCTCGAACATTTGAAATTGGATTCTGGTCTTTTGGAGCTCGCGTGTTTTGGTCACCGGATGCAATGGGAAAGTTCTGCTGATTCTGCTCCATGGTGAGAAGTTCCTTTCTTCAATTGATTTCCTTTGACAGATTTGATTTCTGCACTAATAATAACCTTGCTTTACAGGTTAAATTTTCTTGTTGTAACAAGAATACAGTGCAGGTAATCACAAGGCGAAAGCTGTATAAGGAGCTAACAAGGCTCTGATACCATGAAAGGAATTAGGAAAATTCAAGGAAGACAAGGAAGTATTGACGCGAGAGAAGAAAAATTGTAGAAAGGTTTTCTGTATTTTTCTATATGTATTGAACAATGTACAGAGGCACCAATATATAGTGAAAGAAAGGGCAATAAAGAAGGAAATATTATATACTCTATTCTACGTGTATCAAAATCTAATCCTAACTTGACTTAATTAATATTCTCGATATTCTCGATATCTTCAGACATATCTTCCAACACGATTCACAAATTTGACCCCATCTTGTATGTGCTTCCGCCATGGCCTATCACTTTTCCGCAGCCCACTTGGCAGACCGGTGACTGAATACGTCGGTCGAGTCTTGGATCCTGGTTTCTGGGGAGCCAGGATGAGCGGGTGGGATCGGTCATTGACGCGGCCCTGTGATTCTAGGAGAATCTAGATCTTCTCGCATCTAGGGTTTTCTCCAAAATTTCAATATGTTCTAATGGTCAATCTAGGGGATTATACGCTCTTCATATGAAGTCGATCCAGAGTTAATTATTGCGGGGGAGTAAGGGCGCGAATGATAACATTTCGATCAAAAATTGAGTTTTAGAAGATAAATAGATTTTTCTCTTTCTATTATTGGATGAATTTTTGAGTCAAAATTTACTTGATAAGACACAAAATTTCTATTTTTGAAATAGGAATTCGTTTGATAATAATTAAAATTTCACTTTCCAGCCGAAAGGCCCTAGGTGAGGCCGCAAGGGCCCTCATCGGTTGCTGAGCTGCTATAGGCGATGCCACCCAGAGTGTGCGAGGGTCGTTGCAAGCCGCAACAGCCCTTGCCAAGGGCCTTCACTACTAGATTTAGGCGAGGGCTGCCTCACCCAAGGCTTTCATGCCAAGAGCAAGGCAGTCACAGTTAGTGAGGTTCGCCAATGACCTTCACCAACCCCAAAGAAAAAAAATAAAAAAGGCAAAAAATAAAAATAAAAAATTCATAAAATATAATAATAACAATATTTATATTATTTAAAAAGATATTTTCCGGCAATCACATAAGTTTTTCCGGTGAAGCAAATTGGAAATGATACTCAAATGATTAATTTTTCAAACTTGTGCCACTTAGTTGAGTGGAAAATTTTTTTGGCATTAAAGTAAGTGTCATAGGAAAATACCGTCTCTTGTATCGCACTTACCTGTTGATATTCTAATTAATGAAAGTCAATCGGAGAAAGAAATCCGATGGGCCTTTGCAGGATCGCCGTCGGCATGGAGAGGTGGGTTAATTAGTTTAGGACAAAGCGCGAACGAAACAGGAATGTCCAGATCTTCGGCCGGCTGATGTCATTTGTCTGCTTTCTAAATGATAAGCAAACAGTCCTCAAGTAGCTGGATTCTTGGCGATCCTGAGCAGGACGACGAGCAGACGCGTGAGAAAACCTAGTGCTGATGGAGACCTGTCCCTGCAGTGATTTTGCTAGAGCACAATCGGCATGGAGAGAGCTAGCTTCGACGGTCGCGTCTTGTCGTGCATCCCCAGCCTTAGATGGATCGTGTAGGAGACGAGACTCTAGTGCTCATCTACATGTGAGTGAGGCTGGGTAACTGCCATCTCCCAGCGTCTCTGCAACAAGAGATTCTCACGAAGCTTCCCACGAACCAACCCGCCCTCTTCAGGGTCGAGTCCATCTCGAATAGATTGGGTGTGTCAGATATCCAATCCATCTTTCGTTCCTCTGCACACTTCTCGAGCTACCATTCCCGTTCTCTCTTGGAGACTCTACCCCATTGCTGTTCACAAGCTCGAGATGATGATAATTCTGATTACATGAGATTCGACCATCTTTCATTGACAGAGTTCGTCTCCCCCGAGTTTCGCAGTGTTGTACCTGCTGTCTATGTTAGGGCTTGAATTATCGCTAGAGGGGTGAATAGGTAAATATGCGGGATTTAAAAACAATTGAAATTGATATTGCAATAGGAAGTCTTTTGACAAATTTGCTAAGCTTGAATCTTACTAGTGTGCAATATTCTATCACAAGAAATAAAAGGAGTCTAAAGGATACAAGAATGCACACAATAAATATAGTGATTCAGCTCATAATAAGTTCACATCCGCCCTTCCACGCTAAGAGCTTATTGACTAAATTCTACTAAATGAATCAATCAGAGGTTATAAGGACTAAATATACACTATTCAATGACATGTATTTAAATCTTATGATCTCTCACTTTTAACCTCTAAGAGATTACAACAATTATGTTCACAAAGACAAATGTGTAAGGACAAAACTCTCTTCAAACTTTGGAATTATCAACTTATGCAAAATCTTGGTTCCTTCAGCATCATGGACTCCTTTTATACTCCTCAACGTCCAGGCTGACAGGAAAGACAAAATCAATTATTCAGTCAACTTGTTGGACTTGAATCTTGATGGAAGATCTGATGGCTTCAAGAATGCCCGTGAATGAAGTCTCCCTTTGATTCTGCTGCCCATACAAATTGAGTTTCCATAAGTTGATTTATTCGTTTAGTAAGAATATTTCTTTTCCAATTGATTGATTGATCCAATGATTGCGATACTCCATATTTGAGATTATATTTGATATCATTTCCTTCTAGACAATCAATATATATTAGGCAAGGAATCCACGCCAATCAACTAGCCATTGCTCGAGGGTTCAATGTCTGATCAACATCCTTATTCCGCCGATTATGATTATTAAGGATACAATCTTCTCCACCACTCTGAATCTAATGAGTAACATCTGATCATGCGCCCCAGAATTTCCACCTGGAAAAGCTTACCATCAAAATTAAAAGTCATTCAAGAAATGTTTTGTTAATCTTCAAAATCATCTAAGGATGTTTCCACAACAGTCTAGTCTAAAGAGCATACAGATTATAGGGGCCTAAGGGGTTGCTGTCATGCTTATGCTATCGATGAAATTATCACATTGGCAATCCTGTAATATGGGACAATTTCCTTTCCATCAAGAGAGCATGGAAAGCACAGATCTTTATCCGTGACTTTTTCATCGAGTGTATCTCTAGGAGAAATGATCCAACAAAAACACCACAGGGAAGAATCCGTCGAAAGAAAAAAAGTTGTAAGAAAGCCAACGGAATGTCAAATTATTGAACATGCTATCAAAATCTCAGATCAAAATGATTCGACTTTGATGGGAACAATTTTTGCGAGTTCCGAGCTTCGTGAATACATCCAATTAATGGACTTGAACATATCGATGCAACTTGTTGAGATTCGATCTAACAAAAGCCAGCCAAAGGAGACATCCCGGATGGTATTTACTCATTATTTTCGATCTAGGACATGGCAAACAAAACAAATATGTCCAGATCTTTGGCCGGCCGATGTTGTTGTCAGCTTATACAAACAATGTAAGAAGAGTCCCTTCAAACATAGCTTGCTTCTAGTTCTTGGTGACTGAACATGACAATCAACGGACAACTAGATCTGTCTCTGAAGGAGTTCAGCACAAACATATCTAGGCATGGAGAGAGGTAGCTCCAATGGTGAAGTGCCGTTGCGCATCCCCAGCACAGACAGGTCATCGGGGAAGGGGAAACGAGAAAAGATAGAAAACGTGCCACTACAAGACTCCGGGGCAGATCGAGATGAGCAGTTTGACCATTGCTGTCTACCCAATTCCCTGCAAGAAGAGATCCTCATCAGGCTTCCCATAAAGTCCCTCTTCAGGTTCAAGTCCGTATCGAAGCGATGGCTTTCTCAGATATCTGATCCATCTTTTGTTCGTCAGTACATTTTTCGCACTACCAATTCCATTCTACCTTGGACACTGCTCAGTCAACGATACTCACAAGCCAGAGACGATATTCCCAATCACATGAGATTCGACCATCTGTTCGCGACTAATTCTGTATTTTCTTATGTTAAAATTATGTCTCAAGTTTGAGTCCGTATACAATATCCAATAGACATGCACAAATATTTTAATAAGGAGGAAGCACGTCCATGGAGCATTTAATGAACAACGGCGCGTGATCGGATCCGAATATCTCTGTTCGGATGAATATTTGCTGCACATGCACATGTCGGAGATAAAAGTCATCAGCCCATTTGTTGACTTTTGCTCACCTTGCTCACTTTTGCCTTCTGAAGAAGTTGAACGCCCAAAGCTTCAACAACATTAAATGCATCCCCTTGCATGCCCAAAAAAAATGGAGATCTTTGACTTTTCTTTCTCTTCTGCACACACATGGACGTCCAAGTTTCTTCCTTTCTTTAATGCATGCACATAGTGCATGCATGCCCATAAAAGAGGGAGGGCGCAGCAAGCTTCTCCAGACTTTGTCTGCTGCCCTTTATTATTAAATAAAGGAAAAGGCAGGAGCTACGAGCATGCATGAAGGGGCAAGGCTTCAGAAGGTGGCAGCCTTTGACAAATTGAGGAGTACACGGTTCTTCGCTCTCTTCCCATCAGTCCCTATAGAAGAAGACCGTCGGAGGCCGAAGAGAGAGAGGAAAAAGAGAGAGAAACTGAGCGGTGAGAGCTCCAGAGAGAAACGTGAGCTCAAAAAGATTTGTGCGTGAGTTCATTGAGTTGTTTTATTAAACACTGTGGGTATTGGGTATACACTAGGACTGGGAAACACTCGAGCGTGTAAGCATGTGTAATCCTGTAATTCTCCGATTTATAATGGATTATTTTGTTGGCTCTCCCCGTGGACGTAGGTTCCGAAATTCGAACCGAACCACGTAAATTCTCGGTGTCCTTATTTTATTTGTTCATCGTTTTATTTATTCGTTAATTTCTACCACTCCTGACATAATTGCAAATCGACGATCCGCTTCCATTGCGCCGCCGTTTTCAACACCTTGCCTCACAAGGTTGGCTCCACATTCTAGCACAAAGCGGTACGTGAAGGTTTTAGGAGCCTGCAAGGGGATGCTAGTATGTTCATGCGATCAGGGAAATTACTACATCGGTGATCCATTGACGCACCGGTGGCTCACTCTCCCTGGCGGTTATTCTTCGCTCAAACCGGATCACGTGGGCGTGATAAGCAAAATTGAAGGTTACGAAGTGAAAGGCTTCAAAGTGGTCCGAGCGTCTCAGTATCGGTTTGGTCCTGATACACTTTACCTGGACATTTTCTCTTCCAAGCTTGGCACTTGGACGAACTACTGCGAAGACTGCTCCACGACCGGTTTCCCTAGACCATTCCCGTACTTCTATTTCACAAGGCCCGTCCCCATAAACGATACTCTTTACATGTCGGATTATTACAATAGGCTTGTCATATCCTGCAACCCTTTCGAGGAATCTGGTTGCCGCCTGCGACTCATCGAATTACCTGGTGAGGAAGCAGAAGACTGGTCAATACGAACGGGCCGTGGCACCAGGTTGTGCAGCGAGTGTAAAGGATGTTTGCGATATTTTGCAGTGACGGGATCCAGGGCCGACCCTCTTCTGAGAGTGTGGGAGCTCCGGGACGATGCAAAGGGGCCGGAGTGGAATTTGGTGCACGCCTG
>CM026413.1:13567163-13597661 GCA_014858505.1 Corymbia citriodora subsp. variegata
CTCAATTGCTGCTCTTATTCATAACATTTTTCGTGTTAATTAATGTCTAGAGCATCGAACTGGGTAAGCTACTTGTTGACAATTGTATACACAGTAGACAAATGGACTATATCACGATGTTAGTCTTAGCTGCTGATGTTTGACTTTGGAATATGGATACGAATAAATTTCACAAGAACCGCAAAAAATATTGCAGCTCTCTTCATTTTCTGAAGATCTTTCTTTTTCCCGGAACTTTTATCCAATTGATCTTGTCTATGTTGAGAAAACTCTTGATTTTGATGACAACAAAACTTTTTAAGTTGTGAAACAGACTTATGGAATGAGGAAGACATAAGTTTGGATAACAGCCAAGACCATCTAGAAAGTCTATTATATTCCATAAGATCTTACATCAATCTTATTCTATTAGCAATTGCAATATCTCATTCTAACAGGATCCAAAATGAAATACTTCCAAAATGGTAGGAGGATCAGATGAAGAATGGACCTACAGTGGCTATGGATTTCACTTGCCTACTATATATTGATTAAGTTAGTCAAGCTTATTGACAAAATCAATCTTGGAGATACTTACTAAACGAATCCCTTATAGAAACCAAGATTCTACTTGTATGAGCGACCATAATCTATTGGATTTTGACCTTATCTTCAATACCTACAAAATCTTCTTGAATCAATTTGTCCAAGTATGGAAATTTGAAAGATAATCCTTCAAATGATTGACCAACAACTAGTTTGGCTCGAAGTAGTATTTAAGGAGGTTGCACAACTTGGAGAAGGTTAAGGCACGAATTGAGTGGTCAAGAGTGAATTACACAAAAAAGTGACTTAGTGAGATAACATATCTTGTCATCAAGTGGTTGCACGTGATGCTTTGTAATCATTTGTTGATTACATAATAAAATTCAGCTTATTGGCTATCAACGTGAGAGAATGGACATAGGTATAATCTAAGCGGAATCACTATAAATTCTGTGTGCAATTTTCTAATCATTTATTTCTCTGATTCTGACTGGATTTTATAGAAGTCTACCTCGTCATTTGTCAGACTCTGAATATTTTATAGAAGTCTACCTCGTCATTTGTCAGACGCTGAATTTAGTTTTTGTTCCTATACTTTACTCAGACTTTATTCTATTTAATTTTTGTAAAATTTCTATTTTCACTTATTCACCTTCCTTTAGGTGTTTGCACTAACGTCCTCACACTCATACAACATCATGGTGTGCCACAAGCTTCAAATATGGATCAAAATCAGAGACAGAGAGAGAGGACTCAATTACGCACTACAATTGAATGATTGATGTTAGGATCGATCAACACAAGCAACAGGATGTGGTGATCCTGTCGGTTCAGCATGGTTATACACGAATTTTTACCACAATAATTTAATCAGTTACAAACACTTGAATCTTCTTGGCATAATTGCTCGAACGAAATCAACGGAGAAAACTCCTCCCAAGCACTCAATGACGAATCGGCGCTTCAAGACCTTTTGTATCAACAACGGCTTAATTCTTCTCCACGCATAGTCGTATATATATAGTGGACTTGAGGACTCCCCAATTCTTGAAAGTCACTCCTACTTGGAGTATGAAAGAATAAATTAAGAAACCCACACCTACTAGGATTAGGAAACAAATCAAACTTTTGCTTTGGGCTCAAACTCGAGACATATTTTCAACAATCTCCACCTTGTCTTGACGTTTGAACCAAGTGACAATCGCTTCAAAATTTGAACTCTGTTGCTTCTCTCCCATAGCCCCGATGGACTCAACCACCATAGATATCTTTCAAGCCCAAGTCCAGCTTGAACTTCGCCATAATCGAGGATCTCATAAGAACACCAACTCCACATGCACCTTTAACTATTACACAATGATTTCTTGACACAATCTCCTTAACCATAGATAAAGCAAAACCATTGTCGAATCCATATCTGTCAGAAGATCGAATACGTACCTTGTCAATATCAGCAGTTACAACAACTGTCGGTTTTACAAACTCCACATCGTTATAAGCACCATCGGTGTTGATTACCACATTAGTACTCACTACCTCAGGAGTTTCTGGTTGCAACTCTACCTCAAGCTGAACACCATTAAGATTTGTATAAGCATTGCTATTATCACTTTTAACTAGAAGTACTGGAGACTCGTCAAACGTAACTTCTCTACTGATAATAGGTTAATTTAACTCCGGGCACCATAATCGATAACCCCACTCACCTTGTGCATAGCCTAGGAATATGCACTTTCTTGCCCTTCCATCGAGCTTACCATCACTCGCTCAAACATAACACGGACAACCAAATATTCTAAGAATAGAATAATCAACAACATTAGCTGACCACACTTCTTCGGGAGTCCAATGTTTAATTGCAGTTGATGGGGATCTATTCATCAGGTAGCTCGCCGTCCTAAGCGCATCCGTTAGGAATCTCCTAGCCATACCAGCACTAGAGATCATTTTGTGAGCCATCTTTAGTAATGTTCTGCTCAACAATTTTGCAACATGTTGTGGTTCATTGGCAGTAGTGCGGTGTTTCACTATACCTTCCTACATGCAGAATTTGTTTAACAGCTTCGAGCAAAACTCCATACTACTGTCAGTCTACACTTGCTTGATCGTCTTATCAGTCTCCTTTTCGATCAAAGCTCTCAATTGGATGATCCTGACAATAGTATCAAACTTGTACCAAAGCACAAACACCCATATCTTCATCGAGTAGTCATCAACAACTGTTAACATATATTTGACACTCTTCCTAAAAGAAAATCGCGACAACCTGCGAACGTTCATGTGAAGGAACTCTGCAATTTTCATGGTTTCTTTAACTATCGTATTGAACTGCACTTTCCGCCGTTGATCTAAATCACAGCACCTACATACATTCAGTTCGCTAGCAAGATAACCACATATTATATTTTTTTCACTTAAAACCTTCAAGCTTCTCTTATCAATGTGCCTCAAATGCATATGCCACAATTCAGACTTTCGAACAGATGCATCTGACGTCTCCGCAGCGAAATCTGTCATTATCTCACCTTGAAGCTCATACAGGCCATTGTGCTTGATTCCTTTCATTATCACTAAAGCATCTCGAATAACTTTCAGAACTCCATATTCTAAAAAATACTGACACCCAATTGAATCTATGGCACTCAAGGAAATTAAGTTTTTCTTCAACTCTGGAACGTGCTTCACTCCAGTCAATGTTCTCACAATATCATCATGCATTCTGATTTTAATATCGCCAACACCTACAACATCGCATTCAGCGTTGTTCCCCAACTGCACTTTACTACCATTTGTACACTAATAAGTAGTAAACCAGTTTTTATTTGGTATAACATGAAAAGAACAACCAGAATCCATAATCCATCCATCAAACGATGAATAATCAGTGACAGACAAGACATAATCGGCACCATCTGAATTACCAATAGCTATACCTGCAACATCATTTGCAGTATCGACTAAGATTTCCTTATCCTTTTCATTCTTCAGCTTAAAGCAATTTCTTCGAAGATGCCCCCTCTTGCCACAGTTCCAACAGACAACACCACCAGTCCTTGACTGGCTACGTCTGTTCATGTTCATACTACCACATGTATTAGCTTTTCCTCTGTTTTCACCTACTAAAGCAGTAGATACAGGTTCACCAGATTCTCTTCTACGAATATCCTCACTTAGAATTAAATCTCGAACCCCATCAAACATTAAACTTGTTAACCTAGAGGAATTACTAACAACAGTAACAGTAGTATTCCAACTATCAGGCAATGAGGATAACAGAATCAAAGCACATACCTCATCTTCAAAGTCAATATCAACTTAATTCAATTGACTAACGATCACATTGAATTCATTGATATGATCTGCAACTGACGCACCTTCGCTCATCTTCAAGTTAAATAGACGCCGCATCAAATAGACTTATTGATTGTAGAGGGCTTCTTGTACATATCCGATAGGGCTTTCATCAAACCTGTAGTGGTAGTCTCCTTCACGATGTTAAATGCGACGTTACGAGTCAACGTCAGCTGAATAACACCCATAGCTCGTCTATCCAACAAATCACAGTCAGCTTTCTTCATCGTCTCTGGCTTCTCGCCTGATAAGGGCGCGTGTAGTTTCATCTGATAAAGATAATCTTCAATCTGCATTTTCCAGAAATCGAAATCCTTCCCATCAAATCTGTCGATTCTCACTTTTATCCCATCAAATCTATCGATTCTCACTTTTACTTCTTCTGTAGCCATCGATTTGCTTCAGCTCAGCCAAGCCTAGCTCTAATACCAATTATTGCAGAAAAGGCAAGCGATTGAACAATAAAATAGACAGAATAAAGAAAATAAATCGGACACCAAAAATTTATGTGGTTCGATCGTAGAGATCTACGTCTACGGAGAGAGTAGCGATGAATTCCACTATAGAACAAGCGATACAACGGAGATTACACACTCAAGTCACTCAAACACTATCAGTGTTTCCCAAGTCCCAATTACACCCAATAACTCACGCAGTATTTAGCGCCACAATTCCTCGTGAAATAATTTCTCAATCTCACAAAAGAATTATACACGAATTCTTACCACAAGAATTTAATCAGCTACAAACACTTGAATCTTCTTGGCGTAATTGCTCGAACGAAATCAACGGAGAAAACTCCTCCCAAGCACTCGATGACGAATTGGCGCTTCAAGACCTCTTGTATCAACAACAGCTTAATTCTTCTCCACCCAAAGCCGTATATATATATAGTGGACTTGAAGACTCTCTAATTCTTGAAAGTCACTCCTACTTGGAGTAGGAAAGAATAAATTAAGAAACCCACACCTATTAGGATTAGGAAACAAATCAAACTTTTGCTTTGGGCTCAAACTCGAAAAATATTTTCAACATTGGTGTCGGTTGCATGGAAAGTTGTGTGCTTCTTCTCTAGTATGGCCTTTTTGATCCCAACTATTTTGAATTTTCCTCTTGTGGTAGAAGTAGATATTTTATTAGATATTAAAATTAAAACATACTGGGGGTTATTGTTTGAGCCAAGGTAATTATGTGGAAAAGATGTTGAATAAATTTCAATATATTAGGTTTCAAAGAAATGAATAATCCATTTGATTCATAGTAGAGGGTCTTTAGCGTGAGTGCTATAGGGAATGTACGCGATGCACTGTATTGACCTGATATTGCTTATTTCTTGTGTAAATTGAGTACATCTATTTGTAATCCAAATATAGAACATTGGAAAGTCATTATCCAAATTTTTGGTTATTTTAGAGAACTAAAAAAATTGAGATTATTCTATAATAATTATTCAGCTGTATTAGGAGGACACACCAATACTATTTGGATTACAAGTGTGAGTGATAAACAATCCACTACTAGATGAATTTTCACATTATGTGAATGTATCGTTTCTTGGATGAGTAAGAAACAAATGTGCATAACTCATTCAACTTTGGAATTTGAATAATTGCTTTAGCAGCAATTGAGAAAGAGGCGGAATGGATTAGGAATTTGTTGTTGGAAAACAAATTAGGACCTAGTCTCGTACCTCATATTTCTATTTATTGTGATAGTGAAGTTATTTTGGCAAGAACTTATAATAGCATTTATAATGGTAAGTCTTGACATACTAGCATAAGGTATGATTATGTAAGACAATTGATTAAAGATTGTGCCATAACAATTGTCTATGTGAGGTCAATTAAGAATTTGGCCAATCCTTTTATGAAGGCTTTACCAAGAGACATGGTAAAGATGACCTTACAAGAAACAGGGCTAAAACCCTTTAAATAAAATCACTAGTAATGGTAACTCGGTTTTTTTCTAGAACATCACTAGTTACAAGGTTTAATGGGTAATAACAAGCTACTAAATGTGATTGTTTGATACTGACATAGCCCTGATATGAGAAATCAGTATCGTCTATTACATTTCGTAGGTTGAATTGAATTCTTAATGAAGTATTGTATAATTTTGTGATGTGTTAATAGTAACGGAAACATATAATAGATACTTCATCTATATAAGCTTAGAAGTGGAGCCGCTTCTTATGAAAGTTGAGATTGCTTTCTAGAGAGCACATGAAACAGGATCAAGCACAAGGCCATAATAGTGCGGAGTAATATAGAACTTCTTGCTGAAACAAGAGATTAATATATGTGCGGTATATCTAATTCTATCGTTTAAAAGTACAAATTTAAAGGCGAGCTATTTGTCACTTTGATAGGATTTTGAGATACTTGCACTAAGTAAAGGTTTAACTTGAAAAAGATCTTTATGTATGTATATATGGAAATTTTGGCTGTAGTTTTTAAGTTTTATTTTTATTTTGTTTTACAAACAAAAGTGGGGGATTGTTGGTAGTTTATTTGTAAAATAAACCGAGAACTTGTTCCACATCGAAAAGATATGAGTACGTACGTGGACGAGATTTGTCACTAACTAATAATCATGAATTTTTATTTATAAAAAAAATCGGATTTATTTTTATAAAAATTAATTATAATGTCATATTGAAATAGTGCGACTATTTATGAAGAAGTTAAAGTTATTTATTATTTATTTATTTTGAATTTTATTTTTTCTTCCAACGATTATCTTAAAGTTCGTACCTATTCAAACTTAACTTCATAATCCTTGAAAGGTTGTATCTGTTCGTTGTATAATTTCTTTCGAAGAGATATCTTTATTAATTTTGCAACCTTTCATAAAGGGTTGCTTATGTTCCTATATATATCAGTTTTTTAAAAACCATGAGTGGGATCACAATCATCATTTTTATGAGTTCTCTTTCAAAACTGCAACCATTGTTTTCAATTGTTTCTTAAAAAGACCTTGGAGATATACTAGAATTGCTATTTAGTATTCTCATTTGAGATTTTGTTGTATCTTGGAGGAAATTTGCCGATGATCATTAACAATTTTGTGGGGCAAATAAATTCTTAAAGAAAGTGATATCTTACCTCAAAGTCCAATTTGCTTACTCTATTGATTCGAACACACATTTACTTTATTGTTCTACCTAAGTACGAAGACGATTTTCCCAACACTCCTAACCCAGGCCCAATTTTCTCGAAGCACTCACATAGGTCTCATCGCATCTGCGTTGTGTTTGCCAACGTCTACACAAATTGCACAGCCTGGCAGCAAAGCAGGGTCAGTGAGGGCTCGGACCCCTTCAGGAATGACAAGCACCCCCACAAGTCTGTCACGGCCTCGTCGTGCGTGATATCATCAATCGGTTCTGGTTCATTTCCAACCATGCTGGGAACCGGTTCGGGTTGATCTCCAACCCTGTTGGTAATGATTACGAGCAATAGACTTGCAATGTAGAGAAAGCACAATAGTCTCACTTCTGCCTTGGCCATTTTCTTGCAAGGAGAAATGTCTTCTTTGAGAGAGGGTGTGTATGTGATGATGTAGTTTTGCTTGGATTGGTGATATGGGAGAGTGGTCCTAGAGAGTTGGCGAGGGAGTATATTCATAGGGGTTTTGTGAGGATTAGGGCTTCTTCTTCTTTTTTTTTGTCGAAACAAGAATATCATTTCATTAAACCTAAGCTACCTACAAGAATAAGGGACATTAAAATATATGATCTCCCCAAAAAGGGAAGGGGGTTGGAATCCAATTTAGGGGAAGGGTCTTATATTTAGAGGCTTTTATAATCTAGTATGCTAATCTATTTGAGTTACGAGAGTAAATGACCACTTCTAGACTCTCAAAAAGGGCAAAGAGGCTAATCCATTTAGTGATAAGTGGCTCAACATCCCAAGGACAAAAGGAAGAATCTTTTAAACAACTCACCAAGGTTGAACAGTTAGACTGCAATGTTAGTTTCAAATGATCCATTAGCAAGATGGTGGAGAGCATAAAGACAAGTAAAGGTTTCGGCTTAAAGCGTGGAAGATACTCGAATTGGTCTGTTGACACCTATATTTTGATTGATCATTCGTAATTTAATGCACAAAAATTTAGGGATTAATTTTAACCCCTAAACAAAAATATTAGGATTAGATTACATAGCATATAGTTTTAGGAGCATTTATTATTGCATTTGCAAATGGGTTTCCATTGATGGTTCTAAGGTTTAATTTAACAAGTTGGACTAAGCCCACAAGGAAAAAGAATTTGGCTAGGCCCGTTAAGGGGTAACGAGTTGGAATATGAGAATATTCCCGGGAATATGAAAATGTTCCTGAAAATATTCGCATTATTCAAGAAAGGTGTCGAATAAAATATTTTCGTTAAGGAATGACGAGTTGGAATATGAGAATATTCTCGATAATATAAGAATGTTCCCGAGAATATTCTCATTATTTAGGAAAAGTGTTGGATGAAATATTGGAAAAATATTGCACGTGGGATACAAGAGCTAAATATGTAACGTGCAAATTTATCATCTTTCCTTAAATAACATATTTTTCTCACCTATAAAAAGGGGCCACAAACATTGTAGGAGACACAGAAAAAAAAAAAAAAACACAGCCACAATTGAGAGAAAAGAGAGGCAACGCAATATAGAGAGACGAGAAAAAACGTCTCCTTTTGCTGCAGGTCTTGAAGGTCGGCTCACAAAAGGAGGCCTCTTCCCAAGAGACAAGGGAGAAAGGATTGTGAGACGTGGAGAGGCGTCCAGCAAAGTCAAAGGAGAAAGGAAGTGAAAGGGGAATCGAGCGTCCTCCTCCGAAGTTTTCAATCATTCTGACAACCATCGCGTGCGGTCTCGCTCTCACGTTGCTGTCCACGTTTTGATGATATTCCTAGCAATTTCTTGGCGGCAATTCCACAATTCAAATTAGTCTATGCCGCCACAATTCAGCCCAACTCTAGCGTGAATTGCTCTCACGTCGCCATCACACCCTGCCATCCGCCTTGAAGCATCGTTGATTACGATCCCCGCGATTTGTTACTCGTCCAAACTTGGAAAAAATAGACAAAGTAGGTAAAGTTCCTATCTAAATTAATTTTTGAATATTTTATTTCCTCGTTTGAAGTATTGCATGCTTGATTGAATTCCGATTGAGTGAGGTCGTTGTGTCGTGTTAAAAAATCTCAATAATCAAAAATATTGAGCCGCGAGACGTCGGATCAGGTTTTTGATTGTTTTGATTTTCTATCTTGGGTCGGGGCTAAATTGTGTGCTTTACATGATCAGTTGCATTATATGTGTTGATTTTTTTAGTAAGATTACGAAAAATGCATAAAAAAAATCTGTCGCATAATAGGGTAGATTAATGCATTTCATGTCAGATTAGTTTTATAGTTTACATTGCATATGATGTAGAAGCTTAGGAAATTTCATTAGTTAAATAAATAAATTTATATATATTAAACAAAAAGGACATAAAAAAAATAAAAAAAATAAAAGATCATGTATATGCATATAGCAAAATACATCATTCATCATACATCATGTAGCACATGCATATTTAGATAGATTGCACACATGTTACAATAGTTTTCAATTAACATATGTCATTAGAATTAGGCCATTTGAATTGCACGTCATATGTCGTTAGAGTAAGAATCATGCATATTAAATCTAGACTAGAGTTATTTATATAATTAATTTTAGAAAAATCCAAAAAAAGTAAATGTCATCCCCTTTAGAATTTATGTTTAGGGCATGCATTTTAGTTATAGCTTATTTTGCTTTAAGGTTGATCATGATTTTTATATACATCCTTTTAGATTTAATGAATGTTATTGATTGTGATTCGCATGACCACTCTTTTCCATGTTAGTGGCTTAGGTTAAAATCAACCAAGATTGCTTACAAAAAAATATATTTTTGAAACTAAAAGAGAAATGGTAGCGAAAGGGCGCTAGTTTAACTTAGCGTAACCATGTCCCCGAACCTATTGAATCTCTGGTTCGCAGAAGTAAAGTATTCTCCCATACTTTACTTGGGTTTCTAATCAACCCTAATTGATTAGTGGCGGCTTCTAATTGAATAAAATTACATGTTTAAATAGGTCAAATTTTGAGTACCAAGTTGCGGTTAGTAGGGCTTAGGAGAGTCCGCACTAAGTCTTCGGACTTAGTAATCCATTAGTCTTCCCATGGTGATTCACCTTCGGGAAGGTCGCGACATGGTCGCGCAAAGCCTTCCATCAATGGCTTAGGCTTTGAATCGGAGTATAAATGGCTTAGGAACCTAGTCACCATTCGATCAATAGAGTCCACATAGTTCTCTCTTGATGCTATAATGTCTATACATGTGACCTTGACTCCACATAAATTTTTGGGCATTTGGTCATTAATGAGAGGTTAGTTAGGATGAGTAACAAAATTGGCAAAATTTTCCATTTTGTGAAAATTGCTTGAATGAAACTTCACCATGAGGATGAGTTCTTAAGTTTAGAATTGATTTTCTTACCATGTATGAAAGGGGTTATAGCCAATCAATAGGCCCCAGTTAAGTCGATATGTACGTGACATCAACTCTGCATAAGTTTTGGGCAATTTGCAAAGTCATTAATGACAGGATAGTCACGATAAGTATCAAAGTTGTCCAATTTTCCATTTTGTCAAAATTGCTTTGATGAAAGTTCACCATGGGGATGAGTTCTCAAATTTAGAATTGATTCGCTTACTATGTATGAAGGGGTTAGAGGTAGTCAATAGGCCCCAATTAAGTCTATCATGTACGTGGCCTCAACTCCATATAAGTTTTTGGCCATTTTAACGAGGTCAATAATGAGAGGATAGTTGAGATAACTGACAAAATTGAAAAGTTTTCCATTTCGTGAAAATTGCTTTAAGAAAACTTCCCCATGAGGATGAGTTTTCATGTTTGGAATTGATTCGCTAAGTTTTTGGGCATTTTGAGGTCATTAATGAGGAGATAGTCAGGTTAAGTAACAAAGTTGTCAAATTTTCCATTTTGTGAAAATTGCTTTAATGAAAATTAGTCATGAGGATGAGTTCTCAAGTTTAGAATTGACTCACCTACCGTGCATGAAAGGGGTTAGAGATAACCGATACTTGATAGGCCTGATTTAGTCTATTGTGCAATTCGTGTTATCGTAAATGTTAAAAGTTGACCGTTATAATTCTAATTTAATTGAGTAGGAGAGCACTTGTGATAATTAAATTGATAATAATAGATCAGTATGTCACGTCACTCAAATAACCTAAGTCGGAGTTTGGAAGTTCTAGAATGTTGTCCTCTTGTCTATACCTTTTGCAAGTAGTTAGTGCAATCCAAAAATGTTCAATGGCCGCATCAAAGAATGTCACTAAGATAGTAAGAGTAGGGAACTGAGTTCGACTTGTCACCAATAAAATGTATAGTGTAGAATTGCGCTTTGCTCTATAAACTATCGAGTTTTGATTATTGGGTTATGAAGTGCACTACTAAAAATATGAAACGGATAACATGCAAGTCAAAATTGGGCGAGTGGTTCAAATGAGAAATTGCTTGTACTTTATAGTGGTATCTCTTTCTTTTCTTTTCATTTTTGTTTATAATTCAGGAGCACAAGCGCAGAGTTTCAACTATATGGAAGCCCATGAAAAGTCGTATGAGCTCCTTAATCAAGTTAATCTAAACCTTTGACTTGTGTAGATAGCTTGGATTTGAATATTTGACCTCCAATTCCTAAACGAAAATTTGCTAAGATCTCAAGCAAATCCCTGGGAGTTAGTAGTGTTATCTCTCATGGACAACGAGGAAAAGTTGAGGACTTTCACATCATTAGCGCAAATAATTTAAATTTCTAGAAAAAAAAGGGGAAATATTCTATTGAAGCTCCTTCATGTTCAAATTTGTTTCCTGCTCTCTTAACTTCATTTCATTGATTTCGTTTCATACACAGCATGGAACTGAACATTTCATTACAAGATTATTCTCCTTTTTTCTTTCTTTTCTGAAGATCTCTTCATACCCTAGGATTTTGATATCTTCCAAATGGAACCCTGCAGACAAAACACCAAACGAACTTCAAGTAAGAATCTACACCATTGAGAGAGAGAGAGAGAGAGAGAGAGAGATGATTAACTAACGTGCTGCAATCGATTTTAGGATCAAGGGGCACAGGCAACTTAATATGGCAGAGATCAGGAAGGGCCTTGGCCTTTTCTGGGTCGACTCCGGCTCCGGGAGCGGCTTTCTTGAAGCACTCGCACAGGTCTCGCCGCACCTGCGTCGTGTTCGCCAACTCCTTCACCTTCTCCACGGCCTGACAGCATGGCCCGGACGGCTTCGTTTCGGGCCCAGCCAAGTAGGGCTTGCACGGCATCAAGGTCTGCAGGGCGTCGCTGCAACTGATGTCGTCGATCGGTTGCGGCTCATTCCTCCCGACGATGCACGTGACGAGGAGGAACATCAGGGTTGCTATGTAAAGAAAGGAGAAGGCTATTTCCACTTGCGGCTTGGCCATTTCGTCCCGGTGAGATGCAGATAATAGATGGCTTGGCCTGGTTTGGTGAAGCGAATTTGTGTGGTTTTGAAGGGCTTGATGAGGGAGTGTATTTATAGGGGAGAGACGGGAGTGTTGGGGCTTTTTGAACGAGGATGCGTTCACGCTTTTGGAGCAAGTCTCCCTTAAGTTAAGGGCTCGTTTGACAAAAATGAGAATCAACGGCTGATATTTTAATGGGTTAATATAACCAAAAACCCTAAATCGGCAAACGTATGATAAGTATACTCCAACAAATTTTTTGACTATGAAAACCCCAAATTGGTACGATTATGGCAAATTTACCACATATTAATTTACATTAAATTTTATCATTAAGTTATTAAACTGGATGACACGTGATAGTTGATGAGTCTAACGGTTTGATGTTTTATCATTTGTTTGTCATTAGTGTATCAGTTTGTGATTTTTCATAATATTAATCAAATTTAATGAAAACTAATAAATAGTAAATTTGCTACAAATGTACTGATTTTGGATTTTAAGTGGTAAAAAATTTTTTTGGGTAAAATCAATACAAATGTTTTAGTTTGGAAAATAGTTTTGGTAAATTGGTGAGACATGTATCAATTTGAGGTTTTTCATAATATCAAAACTATCTTAAATACTGAATATCAAAGTGCTAAAAAATTAGACAGTGAAGGTGAAAATAATTGATGATTTAAAATAAAATATATTACATGGAATAATAATTATTATTAGAAGATTTCAACTTCAATATCTATCGAAAATTTAGCACTTAGTAAGCTGTCCTAACTTCCTGCATTATGTGATATTTTGATTAGAAACAATCGATAAAATTGGGCGTCCTGAGAGATCATAAAATGCCCTTGATGGCATTCAACACATAATAATACAACTTTCTTGTAGCTACTTTAGTTGTAAAAAAGGGACCATGGCAAAAGGTGTTTGATAGACATTTCAACAACTGTAGCACCTCTAAAACCATGACAGTTTATAACAATCTTCAAGAATTCGCCTCACCCCTGCTTTCAAGTGCTATAGATTTAAAATTGTTGAATTACCAAGAATATGAATCGCATCACATAACATCTGCAATTCAGCCACAGCTATATCAAACGGACCATACGATTATCAAATATATCTTTTTTACTAAACCCAGCCAATCATATATCAAGAATTTGCGAGACTCACGTTGGATTCTAATAAAAAACATGAATTTTCGTACAGTTTCACTACGTGCGTACATATGTCTATTCTGTTACAATTTTTCTCTGATTCTCGAGCATTTCAAATGCGGGTCATCAGGAATTTCCCCGTCGTAGAACTGGTTTTATGAAGCTTTGGAGCTATGCGAGGATGATGCCAAATGGAACGGACTATTTGACCAACCGTCCGAGAGCGAGGGAGGGAANTTACAACTCGTGCATGGTTTTGAGGTTCAAGTCCATGGTTTTTGTTTACGTTTCCATTGGGGGTCCCGTGGTATCCTAGGTGATCGTGCAATTAGTGTCAAGATGACAGGCACGAGTTGATCGTGAGAGTTATATTGCAAAACGGTTGTGGTTTTGTAAAGATAATCGGACAATTTACCCGCGTGCATTGCACGATCATCGTACAAAATACAATTCAAATGAAGCACGAACAACTTAAGCATAAATATAGTATTATCTAACACACGTCATTAGTTGTGAAAGTCGCGTATGAACTTAAGTTATCAAGATTCAAAGAGACCAATTAGCGCAAAAATAGAAATTCGCAAAGATAATATAATAGATAGTATTTTAAACTATATGTGAATTTTTCACAACTGAGGCATGTAAAACGATAGAAGCTTTTGTCTACTAATTAGCATTAGGCAAAACTTTGGATTAAAAAGACTAGTGTAGCTTTTCTTAAATTGAAATGAGTTACAATTAAATTGTAAAATGATGAAGAGACAAAAAATAGGTAACATGGCACTTCAATTAGCGGAATGACCACAATGATCTGATTTTAGAACATTTAGGTGCCAAATTGAATAAAAATGAGCTCATGGATGAGATTGAACATTGAAGAAAAATTTAGGAATTATCATGGCATTCTCCCTTTATGGAAATTACCAACTTTTTTTTGTTAGATAACCAATTACCAACTGATCACTCACGAAGTTTTCTTTCCCTTTCTTATCCATACCTTAATGTAACCAACTCTTATATGAATTACGATATTTATTTGATCGAGGTACCAACTTTTTCCGAATAAAACAACGAGTTTCCAAACCGGTATGCCGGCAAGTTATAAAGACATTAGTTAGGAGACCTTTAGGAGCTGCTAGAAGAAAAAATTATGGAGAAGGAGGAGGTACTTTCAATCTCCAAGTTACACTCGATCAGTTTCGGTTACCAACTTTCATTTAAACTATCTAGCAACTTTTATTTGGCTTTTTTTTTTAATATTTTACTCTTATATGAATTTATCAACCTTTATGCGTAAATTAACAATATTTCTCCATTAAATTACCAACTAATTTTGGTTTATCAACTAATTTTGAATTACCAACTTTCATTTAAGTTAGTCACTAACATTTATTTGTTTTTTTTTAAACTTGCCAACTTTTCTTTTGAGAGAAATTTTTATATGTCCAGCATCTGGAAATTTTAATTTTATCAAGGTACTGGACCTCAATTACAGTGTTACCAAATTTTCTCTAATTAATTTACCAACTATTTTTGTATTACCATAAGTAATTCAAATTGAGAGTTAGTAACCCAAAATTAGTTGATGACTTAATTAAACAAATTTGGTAAGTCACTCTAATTGAGGTTGATAATTTCTAAAATGAGTTGGCAAATAAAAGTTTGAAAGCATTGGAAAAGAAAAACTTGGTTATTAACTCAAATGAGAGTTGTTAACCCCATACTATGTGGTAATTTAATGGGATAAAAGTTAATGAGCATTGCTAATTTCGGTTGCTAATATCTAGAATAAAATTAGTAAACGAGGGTGATGCTAATCAAGGCAAATAAAAGTTGTTAATTCAATAAAAAAATCGATAGATTAAAAAAATAAACATTGATAAGTAACTCAAATATGAGTTGGTGACCTAAAACTAGTAAGTAATTTCATCCTAAAAAAATTGGCAAGCCATTTCACTTATGTTGGCAATTTCCCAAAAAAGTTAGCAAATCTTGAATATTTAGCAAGCTAAGCAAATAAAAGTTTGTAAATTAATACGAAAAATTGCTAATCTACAAACTATCAGAATATGTTGGTAATTTATGGAAGTGTTGTTGACACCCGAATTTTTATTTATTTTGTTCCAATTGCCCACTTATTTTGCACTTATAAATACATATTAATTTACCAAAAAAAAATTAAATTTAAAAAGATTAAAAAAAAAGAAAATAATCGAATGGGCTCAATTCAACCCAGTCCTCTATTCACCCATTTCTTTTTCTTTTTCTTTTTCTTTTTCTTCTTCTTTCAGCCCACCTCCCTCTTATTTTGGGCCTGGCCCATCCTCCCTTGGATTTTTCTTCTTCTCCCACGATCACGCACAGACCACACGCACAAGCGAAAACGCAGCGGAGGAGCAGAACGTGGGGGAGAGGGCAACGAGGCCGCTGGAATGACCCCACCACCGAGAGAGAATGAGAGGGAGGGGGCAGTTTTTGAAAAGGAAAGAAGAAGGGGAGAAAAACCAGCGAGCAGGGGGAGACCGAGGAGAGAACAGGGGGAAGAGAGAAAAAGGAACCAGAAGAGAAAAGGAGAGGGAAGCGAATGGAGGGAGGACAAGTGGCCGGTAGCCACGCCTGATCCGCCGCCGACGACTCTCCGCCGTGCTTCAACTCCGGCGCTGGAAACAACAGAAACAGAGAGGGGAAACCAAAAGAAAAGGGCAACGGGCAGGAGAGAGCTGGAAGTCCAAGAGAGAGAGGCAGCGTGACAGAGCGGACTGAGAGGGCGGAGACAGGCTCGAGGGAGTGTTTCGTCGTCGCCGGAGGACCCCCTGACTGCCCTTGCCCGCCGCGGCTTTCCCTTCGAGCGAGGTAGGCTTTCTAAACTACCGGTGCTTTAATATTGGAAAACACGCCGGACTGGAGCTCGCAGCCGACCTGTTCGCGCGAGCTTCGGTCCCGGCGAGCCTTCATTCGTGTTGCTATACCCATGAAATGCCTGGTCTGAACCCGTAGATCCTCATTCGATAATGCCCGCCATATGTTCGACGAATCGTCTCAATGAGAAATCCGAGTTTGACCCTCGATCGGGGCTCTGTTTTCGATTTTCCTACGTTGATAGAGACCGTATCATTGTCGCACACTGCCTTAGACTCTTTTCTTGGCTTTTCGGTGACTTTTCCTGGGTTGGGTACGTCGATCTAAACGTGAGAAGCTCGCCGGTGCCAATCCGACGACTCTCGGAGCGCCGACCAACGGTGGCCAGCGGCGCTCGGCGTCGATCAGACAAAACGACCGATACCCAGCGATGACACGGCGACTTCATTAGGACGGGTAAGCCTCGTGGTGGCGTCGGTGTCGCTCCGGCGAAGCTTCAGACGAGCGTGCTGCTGCTGCGGAGGGTTGAAGACGTCGGGCGTGCATGGGGAGGCATGCCGGCGTGAAGAAGAAGACCAAAAAGAATAAAAAATAAGGAAAGAGAGAAAAAGAAAAATTGAAAAAAAGAGAATAAATAGAAAAGACAGAAAAGAAGAAGCTGTAGGACCTTCGGTCAGGCGTTCATGGGGAAGACGTGCATGGGGTGTCCTGCAGTTGCGAAGAAGACGAAGACCAAAAGAAAAATTAAAATTAAAATTAAAAAAAGGAAAAACAAAGAAGGGTTGAAGGTTAAATAGGGGCTGGGCTGAATTTTCTTTAAGTGGGCTTGGGCTAGGTGATTGGGCTGATTTTTGTAGAAAATGAAATGGGCTGTTTTAATTTATTTTGTTAATGGGCCATTTTAAAAGAAAATTCGACCGGGCCATTCGGCCAGCCTGGTTGCTAGCCCGGCCTGGACCATTAGGGTCCGGATCGGTTTAGTAGGGCCGGGTCTCGCGACCCAGTCCGAATCACCTTTTTTTTTTTAATAATAATAAAAAAACTAAAAATTTTCAGAAAATCAAAAAATATTAAAAATATGAAAATTCAGAAAATGCATGGAAAATTTCAGGAATCTGGAAATTTCGAAAACAAATATTGTTATTTTTATTTTATTTTATTTTAGAAAATATTAAAATATTAAAAAATTCCAAAAAAATAGAAAACCCTTAAAAAATACAAAAATACAAAAATTGAATAAGCCTTTAGGGCTCCACAATAGGTTTTCCTAGTTTATGTTATTAGAATTATTCCTGCACCTTATTTTTATGAAGACATTTTAAACGTTATTTTCTCACTTTAGAATGGTTATGACAGATCTTAGAATTCTCGAATACATTGCCATGACTTCATGAATACACAATTAAGTTATGTACCGAAAGGGCGTTAGTCGCATGATTAACGTAATCAAGTCCCCGACCCTAGACCCTCTGATTGCGTAAAGGTGAGACACGCTCCCATGTCTCACTCGGTTCCTAATCGACCTCAATAGACTAGTGGCGACTCCTTGTTTGAAATTTTTTTTACGAATATCCCAACGTCGCGCGGGGTATGAGCTTGGGAGAGTCCTAGTTAATTAAAAGCTTCAGCCCGAAATTAACAATACCCCTAAACCTATTATTTTCGAAAATTTTTAGGTCGCGACAAGTGTTGGTAAATTATCAAGTTATCTGAAAAAAAAAATACTGGTCATTTGTTTTTACTAGTAATATTCTGACACTTACCAATTCTTACTTTAATCTAATAGCATGGAACAAAACCCTTATTTTTGCACAAGAAACAATAGAATCCTGCAGTTCTACAAGGGAAAAACATTTCAAATCGAAAAAGAAACGTACATTGGACCTAATGGGGCAGCACAAATGACACTCATTAGAGCTCAAATGTAAACACATACAATCCTTAACTTTGCCTCCCTCTATATTAGAATGTCCAAATAATAAATTAATAAAACATGACAGCAGTCCCGTGAAATTCGAAATTTGCAACAGATTAGATGCTTAGGAGGCTCAATTGCTGCTCTTATACATAACATTTTTCGTGTTAATTAATGTCTAGAGCATCGAACTGGGTAAGCTACTTGTTGACAATTGTATACACAGTAGACAAATGGACTATATCACGATGTTAGTCTTAGCTGCTGATGTTTGACTTTGGAATATGGATACGAATAAATTTCACAAGAACCGCAAAAAATATTGCAGCTCTCTTCATTTTCTGAAGATCTTTCTTTTTCCCGGAACTTTTATCCAATTGATCTTGTCTATGTTGAGAAAACTCTTGATTTTGATGACAACAAAACTTTTTAAGTTGTGAAACAGACTTATGGAATGAGGAAGACATAAGTTTGGATAACAGCCAAGACCATCTAGAAAGTCTATTATATTCCATAAGATCTTACATCAATCTTATTCTATTAGCAGTTGCAATATCTCATTCTGACGGGATCCAAAATGAAATACTTCCAAAATGGTAGGAGGATCAGATGAAGAATGGACCTACAGTGGCTATGGATTTCACTTGCCTACTATATATTGATTAAGTTAGTCAAGCTTATTGACAAAATCAATCTTGGAGATACTTACTAAACGAATCCCTTATAGAAACCAAGATTCTATTTGTATGAGCGACCATAATCTACTGAAATTTGACCTTATCTTCAATGGCTACAAAATCTTCTTGAATCAATTTGTCCAAGTATGGAAATTTGAAAGATAATCCTTCAAATGATTGACCAACAACTAGTTTGGCTCGAAGTAGTATTTAAGGAGGTTGCACAACTTGGAGAAGGTTAAGGCACGAATTGAGTGGTCAAGAGTGAATTACACAAAAAAGTGACTTAGTGAGATAACGTATCTTGTCATCAAGTTGTTGCACTTGATGCTTTGTAATCATTTGTTGATTACATAATAAAATTCAGCTTATTGGCTGTCAACGTGAGAGAATGGACATAGGTATAATCTAAGCCGAATCACTATAAATTCTGTGTGCAATTTTCTAATCCTTTATTTCTCTGATTTTGACTAGATTTTATAGAAGTCTACCTCGTCATTTGTCAGACTCTGAATATTTTATAGAAGTCTACCTTGTCATTTGTCAGACTCTGAATTTAGTTTTTGTTCCTATACTTTACTCAGACTTTATTCTATTTCATTTTCGTAAAATTTCTATTTTCACTTATTCACCTCCCTTTAGGTATTTGCACTAACGTCCTCACACTCATACAACATCATGGTGTGCCACAAGCTTCAAATATGGATCAAAACACTTTATTCTATTTCATTTTTGTAAAATTTCTATTTTCACTAATTCACCTCCCTTTAGGTGTTTGCACTAACGTCCTCACACTCATACAACATCATGGTGTGCCACAAGCTTCAAATATGGATCAAAACGAGAGAGAGAGAGGACTCAATTACGCACTACAATTGAATGATTGATGTTAGGATCGATCAGCACTAGCAACAAGATGTGGTGATCCTGTCGGTTCAGCTTAGCTTTTACGGAGTCAGCTTGAAAATGAGTGGCGGCATTTCAAGCACTCTTCATAGATCATGTCGTAGCTTTGTGCTATTGGCCACCCCGCTCCAAGGGTTGCAAGCCCATATGACAAGTCATGATCAACACCAATTGTATGTAGACCTGTTAAATGGATAGATTGGATTATAAATTGTCCGACCCAAATTGACCTATTAACTCATTAATGCATAGCGTAAATTTTTTCTCATATCTAACTTGACCCGTATTGTTAAAATACTTACATATTTCATCCAATTTAGGAAAATTTATTCTTATTAGTTTTTAAAGATTATATTGCTAAAATACTTCCAAACAATACAAATCTAATGGACAATTTTTATAATTTTTATAATAATTATAATATTTTCATATCTTCTCTTTTTTTTCCTTTTTATCTTCTATGTTTGGTGAGGGTCATCGACCAACCTATTTAAAACCCATTAAATTGTTAAGCAACTCATTTATGACTCATTTAAACTTGTTTTTAAAATAGAGGTGGCAAAATCAGGTCATAAATAGGTTGCCTTAGGAATAGATAATTCCATGGACCAACTCATTGAGTTAATAAGGGAGCTGGGGGGTTGGACTAGCATCCTCATTATTCTTCTTGTCGTTGGCATCCTTCACACTCGTTTGATTACATCAACCATCTACATCAAAATGCTGGCCCTATGAAATCTTCCTTCGTGCTATTGAGGGAAATGGCAAAACTAGGAAACTGATCATGCTACAATATACATGGCTTTACTCACTAGGGATGAGCATTGGTTTAGGGTCAATCTTGGACTGGCCCAACTCTACTAGTCTTGATTTGATTTCTAAGAGGATTAGTTTGGTCCTTAATCTTGAGATTTCTAGACTAGCACTGTGCGAGTTGGTTCTCGGTCTTAGGAGTTTAAGGTTGGTCCAATCTTGATTGTATATATTATATTATATATACTATATGTCTAATATTTTACTAAAGAGTAAACCATAATTTTAATGGTGTCCTCCTCTTCCACCTCTAGTACTCTTGTTCTCTTTTTTCTTTTTTATCATCTTCTTTCTTCTTTATACTCTTCAATTTGCCAAATAAAAAACAACTTTGGTCATGAGCAACCTTGCCTCACTCGCCACTCACGCCGCTCGCCTCTTTTCGCCGGCTTCACTCATGGTGGAGTAAATTGATTAGTCCCAAGTTGACCGTGGAACCGGACCGAACTCATAGGGTCTGTTAAATCCTCAACCCCAAGCTCAACTAGGTCAGTCCTCAGTCCTAAAATTTGGGGACCAACAATGTGCAAGTTGGTCCCTAGGTTTGGTGTTAAATTGATCCTACCTAGACCATGTTCACTCTTACTACACACATAGCAGATTGATTAAGCGGAAAGACAAGAACTTTTTAGTTGTAGAACAAAATAAAAATCTCAAAGCAATATCCAGGTGATCGCATCATTTGAACGAGTCCATGTCTCCGTCCACTAAATGACATTATCCTTTAAGTCCTCCAAATTCGTCACATCAAACAATTTTAATCCAAGTGGTTTCGATTCTAATGCCCAAGTCCATCCAATCTTCCAGATGCCTTAACTTATCCGCGAAAAGATAAAAACAGAAATCATCAAACTATGAAGAATGCACTGATTAAAGCAAGTGAGCAAATCCGTCAGGTGTCAGATTTGGTTTAACAAAGGTTTCATTTGTAGGACATACGAGACAAAGTCCCTTGGCATTTCATCGGCTCAGTCACCCAAACAGACGAGACTACACCAGCCAGTTCCTCACGCATAACACAAAGGAGAGAAGAAAACTCGATAAAGAACCTCGAAGAACCAGAATACGCCTTGAAACCAAAAAATATGAAAATATCAGGCAAACTCAACCCAAAAGAAAAAGTAAGCAAACAGAGAAAACCCAATACCCGGAGACAAAAACGCCGGTCCCTTTGAACGCCATCTAGTACAAGAAGCTCAGCTCGTACGCGCTGATCGGCCTCCCTCTGAGCCACGAGACTTGGTTGGTCGAGCCAAATGAGAGGAAGACCAAGTAATCAGTTGTCATCAGGGGAGCGAACTTCTTGAGTGCAGGCCGGTGGCACTCGGGTGGCGGGAGTCGAGGCGGTGGTGGCAGAGTCGTAGGCTTGGATAGTCCTCAGAAATTCGGTGGTGACCGAAGAGATTTGTCTGCTGGAAACTGAGATTAGGGTTTGCGAGGAGTGTAAGACGGGCGATACTGTGATGAGAGTAGATCGCGGCTTGGAGTGAGGTGAGACTAATATTGTGGAAGTGAAGAGGAAGAGCTGGGTTCATTTAATGAGTTGCTAAATTGGTTGTAGTTGAGTTCAAACTAGACCCATTTAAGATTCATATATTTTAGTCATCTTATTTTTGAAATCCATTATAAGTGATTTGGAAAATAAAGCTAGACCTATTTACAGTCTATTTAAAAAACAAAGGTTTTTAAATGGGTTGTTGACCCATTTTAACAGATGTAATTGTGTGAAGGGCATGCCCCACAACAAGCCGACACGAGTCCGTTCCCTGACTTATTTCTCTCTGTCTTTCCTTTTTCCACCCTACTTTTTTCTGTGTTACTCTGGCACGGCATGCCATGCCAGCACGAGAAAATATTAGGTAGGTGAGATATTACACGTAGATTGTGCAGCTCACCACTCAGAGAAGGACACGTGGCGTCCATGTCGGCGGTGGGCCCACGCATGAGGCTGAACCTCTCTCCTCTCTCCTCTCTCCTCTCTCCTCTCTCCTCTGTCTCTTCTGCCAAATCGTACATTTTTTTCTCTGCTATGTTCTCTCTCCTCTGCAAATGGGAGAGAGAAGCCCGACCTCTACTTCGGCTGGGGGGAACGCGACGGCGAGCCTCCACCTCCCCGAGCCCCGCCCCTCCGCCTCTGCTCATGGATCCAAACCTCCACCTCCGCCTCCTCGAGCCCCGCCCCTTCACCTCTGCTTGTGGATCCAAACCTCAGCCTCCCCAAGCCTCCGCCTCCGCCGAGCCTCCATTGCCCTCTTCAGCAACTTCTTCTGCTCATTAACTGAGAAGCCCCCAAATCAAACAATATCCCGTCCTCCTCCATCCATTTAAAGCTCCTGCTCATTGCCTTCTCGATAGCCCTAGATTCATCCCGCTTCCTCGGCGTTGGCTTCTTCGGTGAGCACCAGAAGCAGTCGCCCTTGCTCGGGGGCGACGGCAATGGTGATTTCTCTTCTGGGTTCCGGTTCGGCGGCGAGAAAATCACGTCCTCCGCGGCCGAATTCCACGAATTAGAACCCGAAGAATCGCACCACCCATTTCCCCGCAAATCCTCCGGCTTCGTGTCCTGTTTTGAGCGAGCCTCCCCGCCGGAGGCGGGGCACTCGGGGAGGCGACGGCGGAGGCAGCGTTGATGTCTAGATACATGAGCGGAGGCGGAGGGGTGGGGCTCAGGGAGGCGGAGGCGGAGGCGGAGGCTCGCCGTGGCGTTCCCCCCGGCCAGAGCAGAGGTCGAGAGGAGAGAGAGGAGAGAGAGGACATAGCAAAGCAGAAAAATGTACGATTTGGCAGAGGAGATAGATGAGAGAGGAGAGAGGAGTTCAGCCTCGTGCGTGGGCCCACCACCGACGTGGATGCCACGTGTCCTTCTCTGAGTGGTGAGCTACACAATCTACGTGTAATATTTCACCTACCCAATATTTTCTCTGCTAGCACTGGGTTTCCCACGTCAGCTATGTTACGTCGGTGAATTACCATAGCTACTTCGGTGAATTACCAAAGCTACTGTACTGAAGTAAGGAACGAATTAAGCAATTTAGAGAATTTGGTTGCTTCAAAGAATAGAAGGACGAAACTGCAACTACAAATTAAAGGATTAAACCGTGACCCTCATTTTTATGAGGACTTTTCAGCAAAAGAGAACACGGAAGAGCCAAAAAAAAAAAATCTCTGCCACGCACTATACATAAGCTCCAAAGTGAGGAAGATTCCATGACAATGCCATGAAGTATTCTCCTTTGTGTCATTTCCCTTGTTCGCTACAAGGGATAATCAAATCACAAATGCCTAAACTTTTATTCATTTCATAATCGAGTGCCTCGATTATTTTTTTAATAAAAAAAGTAGCTCAATTTGATGTCGGTTAATGTGAGAGCTCCATCAAAATCGTGTTGGAAATTTCTTATAATGTGCTTACATTAATTAATCAATTTTCTATTTTAAATAATCGGGTTAATGGATATTTCAATATATTTTAAACTTTCAAGTGATCTTATTGTATTGGGTTTTGGCATATATTAATAACAGACCTAGTTGAGCAGCAAAGTATAAGCAATTGTGTTTATTTGAAACCCGTAATGAAAGAGGCCCAATTAATACACTATTGATTAGAGTTTGCTAAGTCCCCTCTCTAGCCTATAAAATAGTAGGTTATACCTATCAGTTGTTTGAATCCCATTAAAAATCGGTATACTGAAATAGGTCATAGAGAGGAAGTTCTGACATTCCAATAGATCACTAATTATCATAAGTTTGATCTATTTTTCTTCAAGTGAAGCTATGGCTTAAATGACAAACAGGTACGTTTTAATTCCACAATACATATAAGTTTTGGTATTTTATAGTCATGTATGGATCAAATTCGTTCTTAATTTATTGATTATTCATATTGAGAAATTCTACAAATCGCAGATGAAAAATGTCAAGAATTGGACTCTAAGATCATCAAACAGCCATTAATCATCCAAATAGGAGTTCGATGTGGCCTCTTCAAATGATATCCTAGGGTCGTATTTGTCAACCAAGGTTGTTCAAGTCAACATTCCCTCTCTCCTCATTGCCCATCACCTAAATAGGATTGACATAATTTTGTTTAGTTAGGATAAGGTAATTTATTTAATGGAGATCTTGATATTGCTAGTATTAACACCTAGAGGGGGTGAATTGGTGTAGAGGGATTTTACGCTCAAGTATATAAAGCTTTTTGCAATCTACAAACAGAAATTAAATAGAGAAAGTAGGAAAGATTGCAAACACAGTTATAGTGGTTCGGCTTTTGACAAGCTTACGTCCACTCTCTAAGCGATTAGCCAATAGGTTGTATTTCACTATGTGATCAAAGGTGATTACACACTTTTAAGTGTTCGCATTTAGTGATGATATGTCTCACAAAGTCACTCTTCTTGGTAATGCACTAGAATCACTCAATTATGCAATTTTTCAGACAACTAATGAAGAATTGAATCAAACTTTGGAATATATTAATCCTATTCCTCTTTTTGGTCGCATTCTCTCCTTATATACTCTCTTAGCCACACTTGACCGTTGGCTATCTCCTTGAGAGATTCGTCTTCCATTTCCTTTCTTGGACAGACTTCATAAGGAAAGTCTTATTGACCGTTGAAGAGAGATTTGATCCTTTTGGATTTTATTCGCCCATACAATCAGAATCCGAGCTTCCATAAGTATTACATCGTTCTTTGGAAGTTGTCTTGTTGATTGATCTTGCTGATTGATTCGATCTAACAAAATCAATATAAATATGGTAAGTGAAATTCATGACAGTTGGTGATCTAGTCTTGTAAGCTTATTCTGGGTCTATTAGACGGAGGTTCACTTGTGTTCTCTGTCTGGTACACATAGACTTAGAGATTCTGCGTCTCCTTGTGTTTTCCATCTGGTACAGGTGGACTCAGAAACATCTTTTGCTTCATGCAGACTCAGAAGAATACGTCACTCTGTGACTTTTCTTCTTTAGGAAATATATGATTTCTTGTATGCATATAATAATTTGTTAACATCAAAATTAAGAGTTTTCTCAACAAATCTCTCATTGACCTACATTTGAGAAGTCGAAGTATTGGATTGAATTAAAAAAAAAAAATTGTAATGTCTTCCCATAAGGAACTCTGCATATGTAAGACCCAACGAATTTCACGTAAGAATTAACCCTATTGAGAGAGAGAGAGAGATGATTAATTCACGTGTTGCATTCGACATTAGGATCAATCGGAACAGGCAACTCGACGTGGCAATATCTGGGAATCAGCTTAGCTCTTGCGGGGTCGACTCCTGACCCAAGCCCAATTTTCTTGAAACACTCACACAGGTCTTGTCGTATCTGCGTTATGTTTGCCAGCCTCTGCACAAATTACACAGCCTGGCAGCACAGCAGGGTCAGCGAGGGCTCGGACCCCTTCAGGAATGACAAGCACCCCCACAAGTCCGTCATGGCCTCGCTGTGCGTGATATCATCCATCGGTTCTAGTTCATTTCCAACCATGCTGGGAACTGGTTCGGGTTGATCTCCAACCCTGCTGGTAACGATTACGAGCAATAAACTTGCAATGTAGAGAAAGCACAATAGTCTCACTTCTGCCTTGGCCATTTTCTTGCAAAGCGAAATGTCTTCTTTGAGAGAGGGTGCCTATGTCATGATGTAGTTTTGCTTGGATTGGTGATGTGAGAGAGTGGTTCTAGAGAATTGGCAAGGGAGTATATTCATAGGGGTTTTGTGAGGATTAGGGCTTCTTCTTCTTTTTTGTCGAAACAAGAATATCATTTCATTAAACCTGAGCTACCTACAAGAATGAGGGCATTAAAATATATGATCTCACAAAAAGGGGAAGGGGGTTGAAATACAATTTAGGGGAAGGGTCTTACATTTAGAGGCCTTTATAATCTAGTATGCCAATCTATTTGAGTTACGAGAGTAAACGACCACTTCTAGACTCTCAAAAAGGGTCAAGAGGCTAATCCATTCAGTGATAAGCGGCTCAACATCTCAAGGACAAAGGGAAGAATCTTTCAAACAACTCTCCAAAGTTGAACAATCAGGCTACAGTGTTAGTTTCAAATGAGCTCCATCAGCAAAATGGTGGAGAGCATAAAGACGAGTAAGGGTTTTGGCTTAAAGGGCAGATGACATTCGAATTGGTCACGTGAGGCCTTCCATCAATGGCTTAGGGCTTTGAATCAAAGTATAAATGGCTTAGGAACCTTGACACCGTTTGATCAATAGAGTCCTCGTAGTTCTTGCTTGATGCTATGATGTCTATACATGTGACCTTGACACCACATAAATTTTTGGGCATTTCGATGAGGTCATTAATGAGAGGTTAGTCAGGATAAATAACAAAATTGGCAAAATTTTCCATTTTGTGAAAATTACTTTAATGAAACTTCACCATGAGGATGAGTTCTCATGTTTAGAATTGATTTGCTTACCATGTATGAAAGGGGTTATAGCCATTCAATAGGCTCCAGTTAAGTCGATCGTGTACGTGACATCAACTCTACGTAAGTTTTTGGGCAATTTGCAAAGTCATTAATGAGAGAATAGTCAGGATAAGTATCAAAGTTGTCAAATTTTCCATTTTGTCAAAATTGCTTTGATGAAACTTCACCATGGGGATGAGTTCTCCAATTTAGAATTGATTCGCTTACCATGTATGAAAGGGGTTAGAGGTAGTCAATAGGCCCCAATTAAGTCTATCGTGTACGTGGCCTCAACTCCATATAAGTTTTTGGCCATTTTGACGAGGTCATTAATGAGAGGATGGTCAAGATAAGTAACAAAATTGGAAAGTTTTCCATTTTGTGAAAATTGCTTTACTGAAACTTCCCCATGAGGTGAGTTTTCATGTTTAGAATTGATTCGCTAAGTTTTCAGGCATTTTGAGGTCATTAATGAGAGGATAGTCAGGTTTAGTAACAAAGTTGTCAAATTTTCCATTTTGTGAAAATTGCTCTTATGAAACTTCATCATGAGGATGAGTTCTCAAGTTTAGAATTGATTCACTTACCATGCATGAAAGGGGTTAGAGATAATCGATACTCGATAGGCCCGATTTAGTCTATTGTGCAACTCGTGTTATCGTAAGAGTTAAAAGTGGACCATTATAGTTCTAATTTAATTGAGTAAGAGAGCACTTGTGATAATTAAATTGATAATAACATATCAGAATGTCACGTGATTGAAGTAATTTAAGCCAGAGTCAGGAAGCACTAGAATGTTGTCCTCTCGCCTATACCTTCTGCAAGTACTTAAGTTAGTGCAATTTAAAAAAAATGTTCAATGGCTGCACCGAAGAATGTCACTAAGATAGTAAGATGTAGAGAACTGAGTTCAACTTGTCACCAATAAATTGCATAGTGTAGAATTGTGATTCAAGTAAAAGAGTTTGCTCTATATATTATCGAGTTCTGATTATTGGGTTATGAAGTGCACTACTATAAATATGAAACGGATAACATGCAAGTTGAAATTGGGCGAGTGATTCAAATGAGTAATTGCTCGTACTTTATAGTGGTATATCTTTCTTTTCTCTTCGCTTTTGTTTATAATTCAGGAGCACAAATGCAGAGTTTCAGCTATCCGGAAGCCCATGAAAAGTCATATGAGCCCCTTAATCAAGTTAATCTAAACCTTTGACTTGTGTAGATAGCTTGAATTTGAATATTTGACCTCCAATTCCTAAACTGAAAATTCGCTGACATCTCAAGCAAATCCCTGGGATTAGTAGCGTTATCTCTCATGGACAACGAGGAAAAGTTGAGGACTTTCACATCATTAGCACAAATAATTTAAATTTCTAGAAAAAAAGGGGAATATATTCTATTGAAGCTCCTTCATGTTCAAATTTGTTTCCTGCTCTCTTAACTTCATTTCATTGATTTCGTTTCATACACAGCATGGAACTGAACATTTCATTACAAGATTATTCTCATTTTTTCTTTCCTTTCTGAAGATTTCTTCATACCCTAGGATTTTGATATCTTCCAAATGGAACCCTGCAGACAAAACACCAAACGAACTTCAATTAAGAATCTACACCATTGAGAGAGAGAGAGAGAGAGAGAGAGATGATTAACTAACGTGCTGCAATCGACTTTAGGACCAAGGGGCACAGGGAACTTAATATGGCAGAGATCAGGAAGGGCCTTGGCCTTTTCTGGGTCGACTCGGGCTCCGGGAGCGGCTTTCTTGAAGCACTCGCATAGGTCTCGCCGCACCTGCGTCGTGTTCGCCAACTCCTTCACCTTCTCCACGGCCTGACAGCATGGCCCGGACGGCTTCGTTTCGGGCCCAGCCACGTAGGGCTTGCACGGCATCAAGGTCTGCAGGGCGTCGCTGCAACTGATGTCGTCGATCGGTTGCGGCTCATTCCTCCCGACGATGCACGTGACCAGGAGGAACATCAGGGTTGCGATGTAAAGAAAGGAGAAGGCTATTTCCACTTGCGGCTTGGCCATTTCGTCCCGGTGAGATGCTGATAAGAGATGGCTTGGCCTGGTTTGGTGAAGCGAATTTGTGTGGTTTTGAAGGGCTTGATGAGGGAGTGTATTTATAGGGGAGAGACGGGAGTGTTAGGGCTTTTTGAACGAGGATACGTTCACGGCTGATATTTTATGGGTTATTAACCAAAAACCCTAAATTGGCAAACATATGATAAATTTACTCCAACAAATTTTTTGACTATGAAAAAGCTCAAATTGGTACAATTGTGACAAATTTACCATATATTAATTTACTTTAAATTTTATCATCAAGTTGTTGAAATGGATGATATGCGATAGTTGATGGGTCTAACAGTTCGATGTTTTACCGTTCATTTGTCATTAGTGTATCAATTTTTGATTTTTCATAATAATAATCATATTTAATGAAAACTAATAAAGAGTAAATTTGCTACAAATATACTGATTTTGGGTTTTAAGTGGTAAAAAAAAATTAATTTTGGGTAAAATTATTACAAATGTTTTAGTTTGGAAAATAGTTTTGGTAAATTGGTGAGACATGTATCAATTTGAGGTTTTTCATAATATCAAAACTATCTTAAATACCGAATATCAAAGTGCTAAAAAATTAGACAGTGAAGTGGAAATAATTGATGATTTAAAAATAAATTTTATTAGTTTCTAACCAGACATTGAATAATAAGAATTATTAGAAGATTTCAACTCCAATATCTATCGAAAATTTAGCACTTAGTAAGCTGTCCTAAATTACTGCATTACGTGATATTTTGATTAAAAACAATCGATAAAATTGGGCATCCTGGGAGATCATAAAATGCCCTTGATGGCATTCGACACATAAATGTTATATAATACAACTTTCTTGTAGCTAATTTAGTTGCAAAAAAGGGACCATGGCAAAAGGTGTTTGATAGACATTTCAACAACTGTAGCACCTCTAAAACCATGACAGTTTATAACAATCTTCAAGAATTCGCCTCACCCCAGGTTTCAAGTGCTATAGATTTAAAATTGTTGTATTACCAACAATTGAATCGCATCACATAACATCTGCAATTCAGCTACAGCTATACCAAACGGACCATACGATTATCAAATACTTCTTTTTTACTAAACCCAGCCAATTATATATCAAGAATTTACGAGACTCACGTTGGATTCTAATAAAAAAAACATGAATTTCCGTGCAGTTTCACTACGTGCGTACAGATGTCTATTCTGTTACAATTTTTCTCTGATTTTCGAGCATTTCAAATGCGGGTCATCAGGAATTT